>JAEANM010013377.1:0-14418 GCA_017656035.1 Myanophis thanlyinensis | reverse complement strand
CAATGGACTTGTGTTTCTCCCCACCTTGGTGTAAAAATTGGTTTGTTTTGAAAGGCCAGGGCTCTTTATTTGACAATCTGGAATTCAGTCTGAGTGTAGTTTTAGTTCTTAGGAAAGACCATTGGGGAGAGGCAGGGTGAAAGGTCATGGTGAGTCAAGGACATTAAAGCCTGTTGTCTCATGTAACAATTGCAGATTGTTTTGTCTTATTATTTCTAGCCAACTACTAAGTCAGGTGATGGAACAAATACCTCCAGATCAGCCAGGTGAAACAGGAAAGAGAGATAATGTGCCGTTCGGAGCACAAAAGATAGCTGTAGTTCTTTCTTATTAAACAAAGTTGCATTTATTTGTGTCCATAGTCTGGAAAAAAAACAAAAGATGAAGCTTGTTTACCAAGTCACAGTTCCTGTGCGATTTTGTACCCTACCGCCTCTATAGGCCATCACATATACAGAAAGCACTCCAAAGTGCTAGAAAATGTTATTTAAGCTTTCTTCCCATGAAGAAAAATCCCTCGAGTATCAGTGATGCGATACTTAACAATAAATTTAGCAGCTGTGCTTTCTCACATTATTGGCTTTTTAGAAAGGTTTGCTTTCAAATCCACAACGTATAATATTCACTACAATATGAAGGAGATTTGCTTCCAGACTTTAGAGCATTTTTTTCTGCAGCACCTCTGATAGAACAATACAGCAAATAAGTTTAAAAGCTGCTGTTACAAAGCCCCTTACTCCCATGTAAAAGTGTACATTCGCTACTTGTTTTGTGTGAAGAGGAGGTCAAGCCTCTTTGTGTGAGGTTTGATCTTGAAGAGATTTTTCTCTTTGTCTGTGGGGAACATAAAGGCACTTCAGGGCTGTTTAATAAAACAGCTCCAGCATGCTTTTTGCAGGGAAATTATTTTTGTTAAAGTGAAAAAGGCTGCAATCTTCTGGATTTTGCCCAGGGCTTCCTAAAACGAACTCACTGCTTTTTAAAAAAGGAGAAGCAAGGCTGAACTTTCCATTACTCTTTTTCTCTAACTTCGCACCTCAGTTGGCCAGAGCATCTATCTCAACCAGTGCAAATTCATTCAGTATTTCCCAAACAAATCCAGTTTTTAGCCTCTGAAACCCTTCAACCTGCTGGAAATCTAAAAAGAGCCAAATATATAGGATTTCTGCTGGGTTTTCAAAGAGGTTGATTAGCCTGCTCTCTCCCCCTGGGCCAACCCATTGGGTTTCTTTGTTTCAGGTTTGCATGCCTTCAAGTCTGTATACTTTCAGGTCTGCATGCTTGTTTATTTACTACTTGGTTCTCTGCTTCCTTTTCATACCTCTCTTCTCTTCTCTTCTCTTCTCTTCTCTTCATTTTCCACTTCTTTTTGGGGTCCCTGATCTTTGCTCACCCACCAGCTCCAGTATGTTCCTTCCTGTGTCTGTGCCTGGCCATTTTGCTTCTTCTCAGTCCTACTTTCTTTGCTTCTTTCTCACCTCTTTCCCTGCTGCCAAACCCAACCCAAATTTTGCCTTCATCTTTCCTTTCTGATCTCAAGGTTCTAGCTTGTTCCCCTTTCTTTTTTTAATAATATTTTTATTAATTTATAAAAGTATTTACATAACAAGCACTTTAACCACACCATGACACTTATACTTTATAACTATTTACAATCCTTATCTTACATTACTATATTTATGATGTATCCACCTGTATAGATTATTCCAGACCACGTAATATTCTTTCTCCTGTTTTCCTTTCATTTTCAGCGTTAGTCTTTCCATCTCTGCGCATTCAAAAATTTTACCAATGACCATCTCCATAGGTGGTCTATCCTCTTGTTTCCAATTTTGCGCATATACAATTCTTGCAGCTGTTATGATATGTATAATCATGTATTGGAAGTGCCTTTGAATTTTGGGGTCAATCATGCCTAATAAGTATGTTTCTGGTTTTAGTTTGATTGTTATTCCTGTTATTTCATATATACAATTTTTAATCTGTTCCCAGTACCTAGTGGCTTTCTGGCATTGCCACCACATATGATAGTGTTTATTTATTTATTTTTACATTTCTAGTATTCTTGTTTCATGTTAGGATACATTTTAGTCAGTCTCGCTGATGGCAGATGCCATTGATAAAGCATTTTGTATAGATTTTTTTTTTGGCCGTCGACAATGCCAGTTTACAATTCCTGTTCTATAGTCTTTCTCATTCTGGACAACCCTGTGACCCATTGGGTCATCCTTTGACAGAAACATAGTGCAATTTGATGTGATCAGAATGAGCATTAAATTTTAGGCTGAATATATATATATATATTTAACCTCAAAGCTGGATGGTCCCATGCACATCTAAAAAGAGTATATATCATAAATAAAAATAATAATTTTACTGACAAATGAACTTCAGTAATAGGGTCAATCTTTCATTTCCTAACCAGATAAACATGGGTATGCAAAAAAGAGTAGGAACAACTTTTGACTTCCTGCCAGCTTCTCCATTGACTTCACTTGTGAGAAGCAAGCAGTTGTCATAGGAAATCATGGTCATATGACCGTGGGGATGCTGCAGTGGTCACAACTTTGTGAATAAAACTGGTCTGAACATTGAGAAAATTTCAATTCCAGGGGAGTAAGGCTTCTCAGATTTTTTATTGCATTTTTTAAAATAGATGATATTAGCAACTTTGATTCAAAAATTGTTCTGGTATAAATGTATCCTTTGGTATAACCTGGGGAGGCAAAAAGATAGATACAATAAGAGTTTTAGTACTATATAGAAGATAACAATGAGGCAGACTCTGACAAGTGCCATTACTTCAGTTGAGAAATAGAGTATGAAAGTGTGAATACTCTCTGTCTTTTAGGTGGTTCAGTGTAAGTGCATTACAATTGTAATTCTGAGTTAAGTTACCTTTTTGAGAATTGGCTATTGATTACTGTGCTTAATAGCATAGGCAGCAGACAAACCTTAACAATAGCTATGTTTTCCCGTTTCTATCAACTTGGCCTCATTTGAACTATTAAAAAAAAAGTGATTCTGGATGTTTCTTATCTTTTCCTTGCCCCTGGCTGCTTTAACATTTTCTCTCTCTCTGCCAAGACAGATGGACAGCCTTGCATAAACTGATAACTGAAAATTGTGCAGCTAACTAGTACTAGGAATAGTCAGTCACATTTATTCAGCATTTAAAAGTACTGGGAAGTGTTGCTGTTTTGGCTCTTGGGTCAGAATCAATGAATTTATGAAGAACTGGACAGAATGTGTTGAACAGTGTTGGTTACTCGTATAACTAGATTCCAAGAACAGGAAACTTGTAATGTTGGTTTAATGTGTAAGTACTTTCTGCATTATTTACAGCTTTGTTTTCAATCTCAAGTTTTAACATTTTCAAATCAATCCTGCAGTAATGCAGTTTATTTCTGGTTTGATTATCTGGTTGTTCCTAAAATTGTGAATGAAAATTTCTGGATTGCAAAGAAAGGTGAAGTAAAGGGTTAACAAAGGAGAATTGCAAATGAACTGATCTAGAAAGTTGATTATTAATCCAGCAAGAGAAAAATATTCATCCAGTAAGCAAGAATTAGTACCCAAAGAGCTGATAATATTGCTCAGCCTGTTTTGGTGTGGAATGGCAGAATCAGGTAAGCAAAGATATCTTCGTAGGGTGATTAAACATTTTCTTTAGTAAGTATCTAATTTTAGTTGATTTTTAAACAGCTGATAGTACATTCTGAATCACTTTCACTCATAAGTAAATAGAATACATTTGAAAGCTACTTTGGCAATAACTTTGCTTTATGTTACTGGGTTGTAAAATACCTTTTAAAGCCTAGAATTGCTTTGTGGTTATGTACAAGGAGATTAGGGAAAAACATCTTTAATAAGACGTTAAATAGAATAATCCTTTATAGTACAACTTCAGAAATAATACTATTTCTGTTACATAGCAAATCTAGCTAGAAGTGAAAAGTAAGTAAACAGAATGATTCTGAATGTAATAGTTTCTGTTTGATTGTAAAAACAATGGAGAATGTAGCTGTGTCGTAATGTCTTTTAAAGCACTTAATTTTCAGTAAAATTATTTTCGCAGCTTAAGCATTAGGAGAAAAAAAGGCAACAAGAAAGGGGAGACAGGCTGTGGCATGTTTATTGGAAAATGCTCAGCAATCCAAAGCTTTTTGTTATTGGACAGGAATAATTATTAGCCAGATTTTTCTAAAGAAGGACTTCTTCACGGAATGATTGTCAGATGTCTCCTCTTCCCAGTTATCAGCTTTGCATTTTCTGTGCTCTTCCAGTCAGTCATTAGACACAAGCAAATTAATTTATCTTTTAAGCAAACAGCCCTAAGAGAACAGTCTGAGTACAAGGCCCATTTCAGTCAATTCTGTTTATTCCAGTGGAACATGATTTCAGCATGAGAATCTTTGTATTCAAATATATTATCTCTGGCTATACGAGCAACCATGCTTAATATTAAGCATTTACTTTTATACACCAAAAGATAAAATTGGGAAGGTGGTAGTAGAAAATAATCACATTGTACATACTTATCATTTGAATTCTCGTTGTAGTCTGATTTTGGGAGAATAGGTTTAAACTGTGATAGAGACTGACATGTTTCATAGGAAATGAATCCTTTATTTGTTTCTGACCATTCTAACATTTTTCAGTCTTCCCAAAGTATATTTTCAAATAAAGTTATGTCAAAATGCATTGCTGCAGCACTGATGCATCTGGGATATCACATATTAGGCTGTCTTCTGATGAAAAGAAATGCATTTTTAATTATATATTGAGTTTTAATTGGCAACAAATTGATTTATGCTAACAGATATTATAACCACAGAAGAAAATGTGAACAAAACATGTTTCCTGGGATGCAGAGTAGTTAGCTAGATGAGGTATGGGACACAGGTCCAGAAGCAGATTTTACTTCATGATGATGGAGATGGAAGGATGCCTCTGCTAAGGTGGCATCTCAGATCTACAGTTTTAAACCACAGTTGCTTCAAAAAGGGTTTAAAGCTAAAAATCTGTTGCCAAACCATTATTAGAGGCACCACTGTTGTTTATCATTATTTATCATATTGTAAAATTCTGCTGTGTTATCATAGCCAGCACAGATTTTGCAAATGTGATCAATGATAGACATGCAGGCATCACAAAATAGCTCTTATTGACCTTGCTGTACTTTGAAGCCTTGGATGGTTTGTGGTTTAAAACAAAAAGAGATGGTAAAGAAGTGAGTAGACATATACAGGATGGAAAAGTGAAAGGACATTTGCCTCTTCCAAGTGAAACCAAAAGCTTGAATGAAAAGTTTGAAGGTTACTGTTGTTTTAAAAGACAAATATCCAAATGGTATAGAACTTAAAATATGAAGTAAAATATGTAGGCTAAATGTGACATATTTTTTCAGTGATTTTAGCAAGTGAATGAAACCAAAACAGTGATCAACCAAAGTAATGTTTGTAGGAAAAGGGATTCTCTTGATTCTTTTCAAAGACCTAACATTTTGCTCTAGTATTGCCTAATGCATTGTAAAAATCTAATCCAGAAATTCAGAAATATATATGGCTGGATAGCAGTGTGTCTACTCAAATTAATTCAGTGTGGTGTTAGACTAGGACCAGATCCAGACTGCTATTGTACTCACCATAGAAACTCCCATCGTGACTTTAAACCATAGGTGGGGAATGATGGCCCTTTTATGACTTGTAAACTTCAATTCCCAGAATTCCTCAGCCAGCATTGCTGGCTGAGGAATTCTGGGACTAGAATAGAATATAATAGAATAGAATAGAATAGAATAGAATTATTTATTGGCCAAGTGTGATTGGACACACAAGGAATTTGTCTTCAGTGCATATGCTCTCAGTGTACAACAAACTGTATATTCATCAGGAATCAAAAGATGCAACACTTAATGTTAGTCATGGGGTACAAATAAGCAGTCAAATCATACTAGGAAACAATACTCAATATAAATCGTAAGGATACAAGCAACAAGTTATAGTCATAGTGGGTTCATAGTCATAGCAGTAATGCAGACTTAATAAATAGTTAGACAGTGTTGACGGAACTATTTGTTTAGTAGAGTGATGATGTTCAGGAAAAAGCTGTTCTTGTGTCTAGCTGTTCTTGTTTGTAGTGCTCTATAGCATCATTTTGAGGGTAGGAGTTGAAACAATCCATGTCCAGGATGTGACTGGTCCTTAAATATTTTTCCAGCCCTTTTTTTGACTTGTGTAGTATACACGTCCTCGATGAAAGGCAGGTTGGTAGTAATTGTTTTTTCTGCAGTTCTGATTATCCTCTGTAGTCTGTGTCTGTCTTGTTGGGTTGCAGAACCAAACCAGACAGCTATAGAGGTGCAGATGACCGACTCAATAATTCTTCTGTAGAACTGGATCAGCAGCTCCTTGGGTAGTTTAAGCTTTCTGAGTTGGTACAGAAAGAACATTGTTGTGCTTTTTTGATGATTTTTTTGATATTAGGTGACCATTTTAGGTCTTGTGAAATGATAGAACCTAGAAATTTGAGGGATTCTACTGTCAATACTGTGTTGTCTAGTATTGTAAGAGCTGGTAGTATGGGAAGGTTTTTCCTAAAACCTACCACCATTTCTACAGTTTTGACTGTGTTCAGTTCCAGATTGTTCTGGTCGCACCATGAGGTTAGTTGTTCAACCTCCCATCTGTATGCGGATTCATCATTGTCTGAATGAGACCAATCACTGTGGTATCATCTGCAAACTTCAGTATTTTAACAGATGGATCTTTTGAGGTGCAGTCATTGGTATAGAGATATACCAATATAAAGTGGAGAGAGCACACAGCCTTGGGAGGCCTTCTGTACAGGTATCTGATGTAATTCTGCTTAGCTTTACCTGCTGCTTTCTGTCTGTTAGGAAGCTTATGATCCACTTACAGGTGTGTTCAGGTACAGATAGCTGGTTTAGTTTCATTAGAAGAATGTCTGGAATGAATGCTGAACTGAAGTCTACAAAGAGGACCCTTGCATACGTAAGTCTTTGGAGATTCAAGATGTTGTAGGATGTAGTGAAGAGCCATGTTAACAGCATCATATGTTGATCTGTTTGCTTGGTATGTAAATTGCAAATTCCTTCATCCTGGGAAGGAGGTTTACCATAACCGGTGATATTTTTAAGAGTTGTCCCCATGCTTGCTGGTTTGTTCGTTGAGAACTGATTCCTTAGCTTTTCAGAGTAGCTTCTTTTTTGCTGCTTTGATCTCCCCTGATAATACATTTCTGGCCTGATCGTACAGCATTCTGTCACTTTTCTGTAGGCTTCTTCTTTGGAATCCTGTAGTTGCTTAAGTTTACCTGTGAACCAAGGTTTATTATTACTATATATTCACAAGTTCCTGGTTGGTACACATAGGTCTTCACAGAAGCTGACATATGATGTTACAGTATCTGTGAGTTTATCCAAGTCTGCAGAGGTGTCTTCAAATATATTCCAATCAGTGCAATCAAGGCAAGCCTGAAGCTTTAGCTTTGCCTCCTCAGTCCAAGTCCTCAGTGATTTAATTGTTGGTTTCCTGGTTTTAAGTCTTTGTCTGTAAGCAGGTAGAAGGTGAATCATGCAATGATCAGAGTGTCCCACAGCTGCTCATGGTAAGGACCATAGACATCTTTTAGTGTTGTATAGCAATGGTCTAAAGTGTTCTTGCCTCTAGTGGGACAATTGACATGCTGAAAAAAAATTGGTAGCTCTTTCTTTAAATTTCTTTTGTTGAAATCTCCTACAATAATTGGAAGTGAGTCTGGTTGGCTTCAGCCTCCATAATCTGATCAGCTAGAATTCCTAATGCTTTGTTTACACAAACCAGTAGAGGAATATACACAGCAATTAGGAGGAATGAGGTGGAGAGTAAAATGGTTTTCAGTCCACAAGTCATAAAAAGAGACATTGTTCCCCACCCCTGCTTTAGACAATTACTTTCCCTCAGTCTAAACTTCCTCACAGGACTACTATAATAGGTATAAAAATAGATGGAAATGCAGATATATGGCAGTTGTACTCATTGATTAAAGATGGGATATCACTTTAAGAACCTTACAAATAGATCACTCAGCCTACTAGCAATTTTTTTCCTGGAGAAGATGCAGTGCAGGTATCTATTTGCCCTGAAGTTAATTGTGGTTAATAGTGAATTGAAATTAGGGCTTGATGAAGTAGAGGAAACTACAAAAAGCAACTGTGCATTTCATTGATGAGTAGAAAGATATTGGGCTGATTTCTACCTGATATTTTAAGCCATCATGTGGTTGGGTTTAGAATGAACTCCAGCCATAGGTAAAGAAGGGACTTTATGGTCAGAAATTAAGCTTTGGAGTTCCCTTTTCTTGACTTTCCCTAATTCCCAGTATTTCTGAATGAAGAGTTTGGTTAGCTAGTTGTCTTACTAAACACCTGGGACACATAAACTGGAACTACTGTCTCTCCTCCTCCTCCTCCTACTATTACCACAGTCATTTGTTGTAACTTAAAGTATGTGGAAGCCATAAAAGTAATGGTATTGTCTTTACAATTTGGCACCTTGGAGAAAGAAACCTTGGAAAAATACAAATTAGCTATAAGATGAAGAATCAGAAGAATTTAACATTCTGACAGGATATCTGGGGAACTCAGAGCTTTGAACAAGATATCTGACGCAGAAGAGAGAGTAAGGTAGTCCTCAACTCATGACCATCATGGATAACCATTATCACTTCAGTTAATGAATCTACCTCTGTGCTGTTACATGGAGCACAGGATCCTTAGAAGCGGGAGGGCCTGGGAGATTTAGCACAAGGCCAGGTTCCCAAGGCTCCCCCATCCCCTGAGTTATTTCATGTTTGCTTCCTTCCATCGGGGTCTCCACAAGTCTTGAGCCTGCTTCCCCACTCCACCAAGTTCCTGCTGTCCTTGGGCCTACTTCTTGCCCATCAGGACCCACATTCTTTTTCCCACCCCTTGATTACTCTGTTACCTTTTGTATATCTCCTGAACTACAGAGCTTGTATTGGAGAAAGAGACCAGGATCTCCCAACGTGAGCTTCAGAGATCCAGAGCTCTGGACATCTACAAAACATAATTGAAAGACTGATGACAAGGGGTAGAGGGAGTAGGGTATAGGACTTGATCGGCTGGTAAGCAGTCCCAAGGTCTATGGGGGGATCCTGAGAAACAAGATGTGGTAAAATAATCAGAGGGCCATTGCAGTGTCCCTATGGTTGGTTTTAAGGGTGAATCTACCCAAATTTTGTTCATTTGACTGCAGGCATGCTACAGCAACTGCAATTTTGAAACCTGGTCAAAAATAACTTGTTGGAGTTTTGAACCACTACTAAGTGACTGGTTGTAAGCCAAGGACTACCTTTGCGTAAATTGAGTACATGAGTTTAGCTAATCTGAATAAAAAGAAGAAACTTCAAAAATAACCTGGGAGAAAGTATTCCTAGATGGAAAACAGAGACTAGTTCAATGACCTTTAACCTCAGATGTTTCAGAATGTCCTAGCAAAACATTTCAATTTTAACATTTTTCTTTTATGCTAAACTCAAAGTATTGTAGCCAAAATGTTGCTGGGCAGAACTGAAGAACTTTCTTAGATGAGAAGCGAAACCCTTTCAAGGAAAACCAAAGCCTAGTTGCCTTTTGAAAAAGCACCTTTGGGACATGTAGAAAAAGGTATAAATAATAATAATGAAAATAACACATGCCTATTTGCATTTCTATGACTGTGATGCTAGGTTTGTTTTCCTGTTTCTATCTGCTTCTATCAGCATCTATGAATATATGTCTTGTTCCAATATTTAGTGATTTATTTGTGTGCCAATGAATTTGTGTAGATGTATGAATGGAGGGCACAGTGGGTCAGAGTACAAAAAAGGGTTCAGATAAATATGAGGACAAATTCTTGCCAGTATGAAGTCTGCTTTAGAAGGTAATGGGTTCCCATGAGTAGTTTTTTAAATTAAAAATACCAATTTTGATTGCTATAAAAATGAATTCTGAGTTCATTTCCAACTTACTAATTGGCATTATATTTTTCATGTAAATCACTAAGAAAAATAGGTAAACTGATTTGAATCAATCTCAAATCTTCTGATTCACATATTTTTTTCAAGAAACACTGGTATGACAATTAAAACATATTTGAAACAAAATAGAACTTTTTAAAAAATATGGTCTGATTATTATCTAGCCTACATGCTAGGGACTGAATAAAACAGAAAATGTCTAGAGGTAAATGGAAAAATCTATTTTGTTTGCAATTTTTTTTACAACTCTTGCAGGGTATGTGTGTTTATGGTAATAAGGGACCCAGACTTAGTCACACTTAAAGGGTAGCTAGATTTGGTTTATTTTTGGAATAAATTATGACTAAATAATCTTTTCTATCAATGGGTCCACTCTTAAATGACTAATACTGACTCTACACTTCAGAAGTAGTCTGGAGGCACCTTTTTTGACTATTAAAATTCTTGAGCTACAGCTCAAGAATGTGCATGTCTTTAAATAAAATTTGTTATTTGGAAAAGACATTACCAAATGACTCCTGATTTTTTGCCACCATAGATTAACATGGCTCTCATGTTACACTGGCTCTAAACCTATGATATGATTGAGATTGAGATCACATCTATACTAATCCATAACACAATTATTTAATTTTAGCATATGTATTGCATGTCATTTTTTCAGTAGTACATGATGAAGCAAATCATGTCTTCATCACACAATGAATTCTACAAATAAGAATTATATGCAAGGACATATTTTCAGCAGATGCATTATAATCTGCAACCACACACACACAAAAGAGATCCAGTCTCTAGATACCTATGAAGAAATACCTTTTTCTTTCTTCAGCTCACGTCTGGGTAGAATGTACTTTACAGTCACATATTAATTTTCTCAGCTTGTATTTCAGAACAAAGTCTGAGAAGAAGATCCAGATGTGTAGAATGACTACCCATGATGTAAATGACTTGGAAATCTAACATGGCACACTTCACTGAATGCAGACTTTAATATATTTGCATTATTCCAAATATTTCAAATCAAAATATTTTAAGGGATGTTTAAAACAAATACGAAAAACATGCTTCATCCTTCCAATTAAAAGGGATTTGACCAGTCTGGCATTACCAACTTGGTGTCCTCCTTAGAACTACATCTCCCAGAATTCTAAACTTCTATTTTCTCTTGCAGATGGTTTAATAAAATACTATTAAATCTAAATCGCTTTATTAGTTAGCACCAAGGATCCATTTAACAACCATTATCAATTTCAGTTTATAAGTAGATGGTTATGGACCAGTCACTGTCTTCATTTGTTACGAAAAAGAAAGTAAAAAAGTGTCATGTATTGAAAATAAACTCAACCTCAAATCATAAACACGGTAGCAGTAAATTCATGTTAGCGGAGATTTTAAATATTTCGGCCATATGCAAACAGTGGCAGGTTTCTTCCAAGGAAGACCTATTAACAATGAAGATAGTGATCTTCCCATTAGAGTGTTATTTTAATCAGTTCTAGAAATGAAACACACAAATACAATTTTTTTAAGAGTTGATAAATAAGAAACTAGTAAATAAGAAATGTTCAGATTGAGGCACAATCCTGATTAGGATTGTAGAACTTGCAGCATTGAGCATGGAGAAGTCCATCCTTAGCATCTGTCAGCAGCTATGTAAAGCAGAGAAATTTGACTGGCAGCTGCAGAAATTAAGTCAGTTTTTTAGTTCAGATATTAATAGAATTAATTATGAAGTGTATATCCTTAATTGCAACCATATTTAATTATTTTTATTAAAGTAGCAATAACAGGCTTCATATAAAGCAGCCGCATGTATAGTAATAGCAAATCAGGAATTACACATTTTCTCTTCCTCTCTTCTCTTTGTTTCATAGAACAAGAAATTAATACACCTTCTTTAACTTTCTAATTAGTCTATTTATCCTTATACCTTAGCTTGGGAAACAATAGTTAAAATGGATGGTTTTTAAATTATGGATAACTCCAATGACTCAAAGATCTGTGCTTAACGGTTCAAATTTTGGTATGAGTGTTGTGATTGGACGAACATTGTATAAGGAAAAGGAAAAAAAAACATTTGATGAATTCTTGTTTCTTTCAAAACAACACTGATGGAGGCTAAATAAATAGTTTGCCTGACTGGCTTTTCTTTGGGCTAGCCTGCAAACAGCTATGACGAAGACCTCTTATAAAAGCCAAAAAAAGATTCCAGCGGAACATAAACCACTGGAATGTCTATCCTGTTGCATGTGATGACCAATCCTGTCTAACTTCCCTCCAAATAATACACAAAGAAGCATGCATGTGTGGAATGAATATGTTGCTTTTTGAAAAGAGGTTTTTTTTAACCTAGAATGAATTAGGTGGCTGTTTGGAATGATTGTTTATTTTTAGGAGTGTAGTAACTACAAGATTTTTGTTGAACAACTGGCCATAGTATGTGGATAGACATTCACATATTAGCAGCTTCCTGGAATAGTAAGCAGACTATGTTTTTGGAACATCATCTCTAACTCTTTCAAGCAATAACCCATTTAAGAATGCTGCCATTGTTCAGGTACCATTACGCAGAATGGTAGTTTGTGTACTTTTTCTTTCGAGTAACTCCAATTTAAAGACTATTTCCTGAGAACTAATTGAAGATCAAATGTAGTAAATTAAAGGACATTAATACATACACATACACATACACATACATACATAGATTTAACTTGATTTCTAATGGGCTAAAAAGAGAACTGCAGAAGTGTGATCAGCAATTCCATATATTGTTTTGAAGTGTCCAACAAAAAGCAACTGATTCTGGAAGAGAAGGGGAGTTTCTCTATACCTGTGATGGCGAACCTATGGCATGGATGCCACAGGTGGCACGCAGAGCCATCTTGCTGGGCACACAAGCTGCCAGCCAACTTACCTCCAGCTGAGCATGCACATGCGATTGCACATGCACGCATGCATGATTGCAGAGACCCAGCTGGTCTTTGGGCATCTGTTGTGCATGTGCATGATTGCAGCTGGTCTTTGGAGCTCTTCTGTGCATGCACATGCTATTGCTCATGTGTGCATGAGTGCCTGCATGCATTGCACATGCAAAAGCTGCATGCATGCACAGATGGTGCAGTTGCACATGCAGCACATGTGGAGGAGCTGCACATAAGTGCAGATGGCATGCGCAAAGCATGTACTTTTCGGCACTCGGTAAGTAAAAGGTTCGCCACCACTGCTCTATACTGTTTTCTGTCATTATACAAAAACTATGGATTCATGCTGCTGGCAATATACCAATACCTTGCCCAGCTAAAATATATCTAAAAACAAGGGGGAATCTTGTGCTTCCCACAGTAGCAGCTGTTCTGGTAATGGTGAGTAATTTCTTCATCAAATGTCTTTTAGTCACTTAAATATAATTTTGAGTATCTTTGTCCCTATGATAATATGATCCATATTATTATATGAGTCTGTATTCTATATAAAGTCACCATTGCTCCCTGTTCAGTATTTGACAATTGTTTTTACATTACAGATAAAGATGTATTGATAAAGTGATAATATTGATAAAGTTGGAAAACTTTGGCTTTCAGAAATCTCTGCCTATTGTTACATGTAAACTGAAAAAACCAGTTTCTAATGCGATCTGGAGTCTATTTCAATAGCCCCTGAAAAAGATAGCAGCCAGAAGAAAAGCAGTAATACTTTAGATGTATCTGTAGAATCCTGGCCAATTCTCAGTGCCAAGCAAATTAGTGCTATTGTGATAAAACCATTACTTCAGTTGGGAAAATTTCCTCATGAAGGCACTCACTTTGAAGAACAAATTATTCTTGCTCAGACACATTGCATTCTGTTTTTCAACTTACATAACATTCCTGCTCTTATGTTAAATAACACTCCTCAAATTCCACATGCAGAATCATACTTAAGACCATGCACAATTCCAACTCTGTGAATTGAGATTTTAAAGTGGGTGCAATTAAATGGCACATTACTGTAATGAAAATCTGTTTCCATGTTATTATTTGCAGAGAGGTTTTTATACTGTATTGCCAATTCTCTTCTCTTCCTTTTAAGGCTATCATCACATTACAGTTGCTTCAGGCTGAGGTAACTATTAATGGTCCTGTGACAACTGCCTGTTGAGACTGATTAGTAATTCTGAGTGTTGTAAAGGACTAAATACTCCGTAAAAAGTATAGCAGTTTCATTTTTAGTTTTCTTTCCAGTGTTCAGCATAGGAAATAATAAAAAAACAAAAGGCAGATACCTGGTATGTTCTATAATGAAGCTGCCTGACTATCTGTAATATCATCATTTTAAGGATAATTTTGTTATATATAATAATAATAATTATATATATGTATGTATGTATGCATG
>JAEANM010013376.1:0-14418 GCA_017656035.1 Myanophis thanlyinensis | reverse complement strand
TTGACTTACAATTCCTCATGAATAAGGAAGTGTTTCAGCTAACATAGGAATTGTATCAGACCCTTCAGTGAAATCAGTTTCCCAGATTCTCTCTCTCTTTTTTTTTCTACCGCAGAGAGAAAAAAGAAAAAGATTTCTTCTGGGACTTTTTTTCTGCTAGTAACTAGTTCAGCGGGCTGGATTAAAAAGACCAACGGGCTGGATGTGGCCTGCAGGCCGTAGTTTGCCCATGTCTGGTGTTGATGAAGCTTGAGCAGTTTACTATCCAAATTTTCTAAAAACTCAGTTGTTAAAAGAAGAGGTCACTAAGTGAAACTGATTGTGCTGATAGAGAAAACTTACTATTTTCTTGGCTTTACCAACCAATTTTATAGAACTAAAAACACATTTAAAAAAATATGTATTAATATGTGCTGATAGAGAAAACTTACTATTTTCTTGGCTTTACCAACCAATTTTATAGAACTAAAAACACATTTAAAAAAATATGTATTAAATTATAAAAACAAAGGTGGTGCTGTGAATGCTCCCACGCTAACCTCGGTCTCTCCAGGAGGTGCCATTACTCCCTTTGGCGCGAAGGCAGGCGCCCCCTGAGCAAGCACCACAAAGAAGAGAATTTAAATCTCACGCCGGATACTGCTCATTTTGGCACAAAGGCAGCAACCCCTCCCCCTGAGCCGGCAGCACAAAGAAGAGGCGCAATTAAATCTCGTGCCTGATATAGAGGCTGGCAAGGAAGCGCAGCTGATTCAGCGAGACAGGGGAAGGGGATTCCCTTTTTGGATCATTAGAAAGAAATACCGGTTATATCCAAATCGTCCAAGGCTTCCTCCTGGTCGTAACCCTAATACAGGGTGTTCCCAGGAGTGGATTATCTTAGCCTACAGCTGGCCGTACCTCCATTAGGAGGGTTCCCAGCTGATACCCGGGCCCCAACCCCACCTTACCCCGTATCAACAGAGATGGATTCGAATGGGGCAGTCAGTGGTGATGCAACCACTCGGACAGGTGGCAGGAAAGCAACTGCTAAGCGAAAGCACGTGCCATCTACTACAACGGGACCTGCAAGGAGGGCCAAGAACCCTCGTATCACCCAGCCCTCGAGAGCCGAGGCAAGGGATGCGGCTCGACGACAACGAGCCATTGAAAAACAGGTAGCAAGAGCAACGAAGGGGACCCCTAGAGGGGAACCGCAACAATTACAGGATAGACCGACCTCTACAGAATTGAACACAACAACCGGCCAGGAAGTGGTACAGGAGAGGGAGCTATCCCCTGAAGCGATGGCAGGGCAGGACCAGGCTTCACTCACCACCGACCAGCAGCAGGAGTCGGAATCTGAGGATCCTTTAATGGAGAAAATCCTGAGGCTTATTGATAGCGCATTGAACCGATGCCTGGGAGACGGAGAACACAGAAACACAGGAAACCAGGAGCGCTGCAGGAGCGCAGCAGAATCTCTGTCACTGACCCAATCACAGGAAGGACAGGAAGAGTACTCTGGATCAGAATCAGAAGTGGACAGTTTAATGCAATGCTCAGAAGAAGAGGGCTCCCTTCTGTCTTATGATGAAGAAGACCAGCCGGAGCCAACCACGTCCACCGGCCTCTTTCATCCAACCTTGTTTCGCACGTTGCTCAACAGAGCAAAGGCATCCACACAGCTGGGAAAGGTCACGACGGATAATGCACCTACGGTACCAATTCAAGATGAGGCGCAATTATTATTTGCAGAGCAAGCAACAAAAGCAGAAGAAGTTCCAGCTCCAAAACTCTTCAGAGATGTGGTACAGCGACAATGGAACTCCCCGACAACTATCTCAGCACCACACGCTAACGAGAAAATTTTTTACAATTTGGTCGAAGACTTCAGCAAGTTACTGGAGTTTCCTTCAATAGATGAACCAGTGATGGCTCTCTCCTTTCCGAATGCGGTCTTGACTAACGTTGAGGATGTGCTGCAAAGGGAGGATAAGAAGCAGGAACAGGCCCTACGCAGGACGCACCAGGCTGCAGCTTGGGCAATCAAGGCCTCTTCTACAGCCTCGTTCTTTGCTCGATACTATGGATGCGACAACTCCAGACCCAGCTAGCCCCGGCAGATGTCAGGGCCAGACAGGATGTCAACAAGATTATTACAGTAGCTGAATTTATGGCGGACGCCACCCTGAACACGGTAAAATTCTCAGCAAGAGCCATGGCGTCTACGGTAGCGGCACAGAGACTATTATGGCTGCGACCTTGGCAAGCGGATTTGAAACATAAAATCCGATTGGCAGCAGCGCCTTTCAAGGGAGACAAGTTGTTCGGAGAGTCATTGGATCCTGTTCTAATAACCACTAAAGATGGAAAGAAAAGGCTCCCTTCGGGCAACCGGGGAACAGACTGCAAATCCAGGACCTATTATAGAAGGCCAACCTTTCGAGGACAGGAAACGCCATCCACCTCATACCAAAGAACCTGCACACAGTTTCCACAGTACCAGGAACAACAGTATCAGGACCGACAGCCCTTTCGGAACTTCAGAGGCAGGTAGTCCTACAGGGTAAACAAGAAACCTTTCAGAGGAGGGACCAATAGGTCACTCCAACAAGGTAAATGACAGATCATCCGTTCCTTCCATTGGGGGCCGGCTGGCCGAATTCGCCGATCAATGGGAGGAGACCTCGACAGACAGGTGGGTCCTCAACATCATACGCAACGGCCTGCCACTAGAATTTTTATCCATATCTCCTGCACGTTTGTTGCATTGCCCAGTGGCACAGGACGGCACAAGAAGATCCCTCATGTCAGAAGCTATACAACATCTTCTCACCATTCAAGCCATAGAACCAGTGCCCGTACAACAAAGAAAACAGGGATTTTACTCAATTCTGTTCGTTAATACCCAAGGCATCAGGAGATTGGAGAGCCATTCTGAACCTCAGGAGCCTCAACAGGTGTCTGGTATCCCGGAGATTCAAGATGCATACCCTACGCAGCATTCTGGAAGCGATCAGAAAAGGAGACCTACTCACATCTATCGACCTCACAGAGGCGTACCTTCACGTACGCAATCGATCAGGCACATCACAAGTACCTGAGGTTCTGCTATCAGGGCCGACATTACCAGTATCGAGCCCTACCATTCAGTCTCTCATCAGCGCCGAGAGCCTTCACAAAGATTATGGCAGTTATCACGGCCCATCTATGGAAGATTCCTATCAGGATTCAATGTTACCTGGACGATGTCTTGATACAATCAGCCTCCACCAGAAGGGCCACTTGGGAGAGGGACACAGTAATCCGTACCCTACAGGAACATGGCTTCTCCATCAATTTCAAGAAGAGCCAGCTGGCACCAACCACACGGCTGCTGCATCTAGGGACAGTAATAGACACGGAACTATGCACTGTTTACCTGTCACCGGAAAGACGGTTAAGCATATGGAAACTGGCACAACACGTTCAGGATCAGAGGTGGGTCCCTCTGGCATCCCTGTCACAACTTCTGGGGAAAATGGTGTCATGCATAAACATTGTTCCATGGGCAAGACTGCATGCCAGATCCTTGCAGTGGACACTGCTCCCATTCCAGAGGACCCGTACCAGTCATTCTCATCAGAGGATCCTGCTGCCATGGGCAGTGCGGAAATCTCTCCACTGGTGGAGATCCCCAGCGATGACATGGGGTTGTCTATTTCAGGAACCTCACAGAGTCACTGTGACCACAGATGCCAGCCTGCTGGGCTGGGGAGCACACGTGGAGCACTGCATGGCGCAAGGCACCTGGTCCGACACGGAGAGGCAGGCCAGCATCAACTGGTTGGAGCTCAGAGCAGCACGCCTAGCACTGTGTAAGTTACAGACCTCGATAGAGCACCAACATGTGCTTGTCTGGACCGACAACACGACAACCAAGGCACACATCAATCGACAGGGAGGCACCAGGTCACTGGCACTCATGAAGGAGGCACAGATGCTGGGAGAGTGGGCGGAGAAACACCTGCTGTCTATCAGAGTAGAGCACATTGCCGGAGTAGACAACAAGAGAGCAGATTGGTTAAGCAGAGTGGTGGTGGACCAGACTGAATGGCGACTTCACCCGAGGTACTTTCAGCAAATAGTGGAATGCTACGGTCAACCAGTAGCGGACCTGTTCGCCACACTCGACAACTGCCAACTTCACCGCTTTAGCTCCAGGTATCGATCGCGGGGTGCGGAGGGGATAGACTCAACACGTTGCCTGTGGCCACGGGGACTACTATACGCATTCCCTCCCCTTCCCCTCATTCTGAGGGTAATCAGGAAGATGCTGGAGGAACAGGCAGAATTGGTGGTCCTAGCTCCTCATTGGCCTTGACGACCATGGTTTGCCGACCTCCTGGACCTATCAGTGACTCAGTCGTGGTGAATCCCAATCACGGCGGACGCATTATCTCAAGGGGACACGTTTCACCAGGACTCCCAATGGTTACAACTGACCGTTTGGCGGTTGAGCGGGAGTCGTTGCGCAGAAATTCACTATCCTACAACATAATTTCCACCCTCCAGGCGGCCAGAAGAGCATCCACAAACCGGGTATACCAGGCTACATGGAAAGCATTCTGTGGATGGTGCACTAAGAGAGGACTTAGGCCGCAGTCGACGGACATACCAGGGGTCTTGGACTTCCTACAGGACGGATTGGATAAAGGTTTAGCACCCAATACACTTAAGAGACAAGTGGCTGCATTGGCATCAGTGTTATCAATTGATAGTTCCACAACCATATCGCAGCATCCATTAGTGCGCAGATTCTTGAGAGGGGCAATGAATTTGAGACCCCCGGTGGTGCGTCGTTACCTGACATGGGACCTGTGCAAGGTTTTACAATCCCTGACCAAACCACCCTATGAGCCTCTGCGGTCAGTAGCCTTGAGCTACCTGACAATGAAAGTAACGTTCCTAGTGACGATTACTTCGGCCAGAAGAATCTCAGAACTGGCAGCGCTGTCTACGCGCTCAGACTTGTGCATCTTCCGCCCAAACACGGTCATACTTAGACCAGACCCTACGTTCATACCGAAAATCAACTCCTGATTCCACAGGGCTCAGGAGTTAGTCCTCCCGGACTTTTGCCCAGATCCGTCTCCCCTAGAAAAAGAGTGACATACATTAGATGTCAGAAGGGCACTACGAATTTACATGAAGAGAACTTCGTCGTTTAGACGATCTGAAGCCCTCTTTGTATCATTCCAGTCGCAGAACATAGGCAGCAAGGTCTCGCCTGCAACAATAGGCAGATGGTTACGAGCTTGCATTGCCTCGGCATACCGCCTATCCGGGCTATCGATCCCTCCTCGACTTACGGCACACTCGACAAGTGCAGCTACCATGGCAGCGTGGGCAACGAGAGCGCCCATCGAGGAGACATGCAGAGCGGCCACGTGGTCGTCACCTTCACCCTTTGTCAGACACTACAAGATAGATACCTTTGCCTCGGCAGAGGTGTCGTTTGGCAGAAGGGTCCTTCAGAAAGTACAACATCAAGGGGACCAGAGATAGCATGGTACCCGCCCTTAGGGACACCGAGCTTTGGTATGTCCCATCCTGGATTCTATATCAACCAATAGGGAGAAGGAGCGTTGGACTTACCTGATACGCTCCTTCTCATATGGTTGATATAGAATCCAGTCCCACCACTTTAGCTTAGTAGGATTAGCAAATAGAATTAGCGTACCAAAAAGAAAAGGTACCCACATATATATATATATATATATACAGGAGAAGGATTTCGTCTGTATCTAGGACTTCGCGAAAGCTGGGACAGTAGGGTCGCACAAGGCGAGGTCACAACTATTTTACAGACTCAGCCAATCAGTGTGAGCGGGAGGAAACCCATCCTATCTTGGATTCTATATCAACCATATGAGAGGAGCGTATCAGGTAAGTCCAACGCTCCTTTTCAGTTCTTCCAGTTCTTGATTAGAGAACATACAGTATTACAAAACTAAAGCAGACTCGAACACACATACTGCCCTAAGATAAGGAAGAAAAATTCAGGGAATATAAAAATTTTGTTTGTCATGCTAAACATACTGAAACAATTTTAGTTATTTATTTAGTATTCCATAAAGATACACAGGATTTTACAGCATGAGCTAAAAAGAAAGCCTCATAAATAAATGCATATAAATATTTTTATATCTGAGGGATTTGTGAGTGTGCGTGTATTTGCTCAGTGTTTTCCTCTTGTTGCCTGTAATTAATCACCTGTAGTACTTTGTATTTAAATATGGGGAAATATTTACTGTTGTGATTATTGTGTATGGCACTACACATATTCTGGATACTCACCCCCTTCTGAATTTGTGAAAAGCGATTTGGGGAAAATATTTTGACAGTAATGTGAGGATCTGCGTGAGGAGGAGACAGAAGGAGATGTAGATATTTCAAGAAGACTGAGTGATCTATTCTTTTCAAAACTGCAGAAATTGATTTCTATAATTTGATGATTACTATTAATAGTCTTAAAATTAAATCAAGTAAAGTATCCATATTAATTTCCTTTTTCAAGTATTTTGTTTTAAAGGAAGCCTAGAGCAAAGTGTTTCCATTACTAAAGGAATATATGTGGGGGGTGAGATCTTTACCCCCACGGAAGGGGCTCGCAATCTGGGTGTCCTGGATGTACGGCTATCATTAGAAGTCCAGATCGCAGCCGTCTCCAGGGGGCTTTTTATCAGGTCCGAAGGATCTCCCAGTTGCGGTCCTTTCTGGATCAGGGTGCTCTTCACACAGTCACTTCTGCCCTCGTTATCTCTCGCCGAGACTATGGCAATGCTGTCTACATGGGGCTCCCCTTGAGCATCCGGAGGCTGAAGTTGGTGCAGAGTGCAGCCGCGTGGGTGATTTTGGGGGCTCTTCGGAGCTCCCATATTACACCTCCCCTGCGCGAGCTGCACTGGCTCCCTGTGGCCTTCCAGGTGCGATTCAAGGTGTTGGTTCTCACCTTCAAGGTGTTCCATGGCTTGGGACCTGGGTACTTACGGAACCGCCTGTTGCCACCATCAGCCTCCCGCCGACCTGTGCATTCTCACAGGACGGGCCTCCTTGGGGTTCCATTATTTGGATGGTGTCATCTGGCAACCCCAAGGGTTCGAGCCTTCTCTGTGGGGGTACCCTCCCTTTGGAATGAATTGCTCCCGGAGATCTGGACCATCACGGACCTATGGACCTTCCGGCATGCATTAAAAACCTATTCGTTCCAACAGACCAATCTGGCCTAAGTACTATTGGTTGGGGGTTTTAAATTAGTTTTTAAATCAGTTTTTTAAATTTGTAATTTTCTAACTGTTTTAAATTTTTGAAATTCTAATCTTTTACATCAGGTTTTTAATTTGATCGGCCACCTAAATTAGTTAATTTTAATTTGTTTTTAACTGTCATCTATTTTGTATTTCTTTTAGATGGCTGCACACCGCCCCGAGTCCTTTGGGAGAGGAGGCGATATAGAAAATAAATAAATAAATAAATAAATAAATAATTCAAACACAGGATTGTGTGTTTTGCAGAATTGGGGAGCATAAAGCCAAATTCGGTGTTATGTGTTTGGAATGGGTGGCTATATAATTGAGTGTATGAATGAATAATCAAAGCCAGATTCAATTGGTGCTCACAAGAAAGTATTCTTGGTTTCATAACTATGAATTCATATGTTTCCTGTTATTCCAATTGTAACCTGAATGACTATTGGATCATCATCTTTATATATTGTTCAGCATTTAAGTTGAAATGGGGATGCCATGTTATTTATTTGTTTGTTTGTTTAAAAAGATTATTGGGTCACCCATCTTATGACACACAACCTTGGGTGGCTAACAACAATCTAATAGATGTTACTGTACATTTACTCTGCTACTATTCGGGAGCCTTATGCAAATGTTTTCAGTGTTGTGATTCCCTTCTTTATTTATGTCTGCTATCAAATTTCTCTAAGGTTAACTTTTGATATGAGCTAAAGACACATTTGTTTGTCCATGTGTTTGGCTAAATCTGTGTTGCTATGTCATTAATGTGTTTCCATCATTATTGTAATAATCTTGTTTTATGGTTTTAAGTGTTGATATTTGTTAATCGTTTTTGATTGGTTGGTTGGTTGGGGAGGTCACTTTTGGATTACTTTTGCTTTAAAAAAAATTAAAATTGTTATAATTAAATATATTTTAAATATCAGAAACCTTTTGGCCAAAATTATAACCTTCTATCTGCCTTCCTAAATTAGAATATAATTACATGGCTAATAGTAGCACAGAGTTTTGAAGCCCTTGAATGTCCTTGTCTGAGCAGGTTCAACCCTGGTTGAGTGAATGAGAGACTGTCAGTAAATTCCAGGGCTGTAGGCTAGACTGGGAAATTAGAAAAACATCCTGGAAGAAGGCAATGGCAAGGCACTTCCATGTTGTTGCCAAGAAAACAGCATCCTTGTGCCTGTGTAGTCAGCAAGAGTAGAGCTTGATTCAAGAATGTCTGTAGATGTCTTCTCATTTCAGGGATGATTAAGATATAGGAGCAACTTCCTTGCACAAAAAAGATTTTCAGTTGAAAGAACTGAGTCCTGGCTTATCACAACTCAGCCAGTTTCCAATTTTCTCATACTCTCTTCCCCAGCTTTTGTGTGTGTGCTGCAAGATACCCTTTTTCATCATTTTTACCCATGGAACTCCTCTGCACATTTGTAGAGGTATGAAAAGATCCAATATAACATCATTTGTCCAAGTAATAAAAATATATAGAGGTAAGAGTGGGTGAAAGCAGCACTGTTATTTTCTAGAAACTGAACTTCCCCATATTATCAGGTAAAATGGAATATTCTTTGCAAGTGATAAATTCATTGTTCAGGGTCTAAGTTGAATCTTGAGAAAGATGGTCAGTTTACCTCTTCTCCGTTGTGCTGAGAAAGAGAATCCAAGGATGGGTTGTCTCTCAGTCCAGTAGATCATTAGACTGAATCAACTTGAAACCATGCCCCACTTCCTGGCTAGTCTCCAGTTTTTTGACTTAATCAATGATCAATAGACGTGTTTTCTGGAGCTCCATGTGAGGAACGATTTATCCTTCGATTCTCTTCAACAATAGGAGAAACTGTAAGGTAAAATTGTCTTTGTTTCTGCCGGCTGGCAGCAAACTTAAAAGGCTGGTACCGTTGGCTCGTAAAGCCTCCCCGGAGGGCGAGGGTGCTTTCGCAGGCCACAATCTCCTCATTCTGTGGGCAGACAAAAATTTCAAAAAGTAAAAGTCTTTGGCTTGGAAAGCCTCCCCAGAAGGGGAGGGCACTGCAACAGGGCTGCAGGCCCAACAAGCACGCTAGAACAAACGGCCTAAAAAGTGGCCAGCGCTACTTGTTTCTCTTCCGTGCCTCACTCCGATCTGTGGAAGAACAGGAACAGATTCTGGGTGCTCATAGGCCATTCTGATTTGTTCAGAATCTGCCCTATCTGAGGATGAGGATATAAGACCAGACCCACCCACCCCCGGCCTTTGTGGGATTGTTCCCTCCTGAACTGTTCAATTCCATAATGCACAAGGCCAGGTTCACAGCAGACCTAGGAACACCTCCAGAGACAAGTATCCTGTAAGACTGGTAATCTGCTTTTTTCTGCCCCAATAGCAGAGAGCGAAGAGGTTCCCACTTCTCAGCTTGTCATGTACATGATTAGGAAACAATGGTACAGGCCAGGGTACACCTAACAGATCACACCTAACTCCAGTGACTGAAAGTTTTATCAAGGGGAATAGGACCTCTCGGATACTCTCCAGTTCCCAGTTGTAGATGAGCCAGTTGTGTCATTAGCCTCCCCTTCCCTTATATCAGGTGACGTTGCAGAGAGTCTCAGAACCATCCCAGTACATATTCAGTGTTACTTGGACAATATACTTATTCAGTTCTCGTCCTACCACCAGGCATTGAGGGACATCCGGGTAACTACTGATATCCAGAGCCATGGGTTTTTTTGGTTAAAAGGGAAAAGAGTCATCTTACACCAGAGACTCACCTTCAACATCTGGGTGCATTCATAGACACCAATTTATGCCAGGTTTTCCTGTCACTGGAAAGGCAGGAAAACATAGCTAATCAACCAGATCAAGCAAAGCCCCAGGGTTTCCGTAGCACAACTGTCCCAATTACTGGGCAGAATGATATGCATTTTCATTGTTCCATGGGCAAGGGTCCATGCAAATCCCATACAATGGTTTCTACTTTTCTTCCAACGAGCTTATTGCAGCAATGCACAAACCAGAGTTCAGGTCTTACCTGAGGTGATTTGGTCCCTGAGGTGGTAGGGATCACAGGCAATTCAAAAGGGTTGATTGTTCAAGGAGACAGAACACAGCATTATCACCACCAGTGCAAGCCTCCTAGGCTGGGGAGCACACTTGGCTGCGCTCATGACCCAGGGTCAATGGTCCCCACCATTGATCTACTTCATAATATAAATTGGCTGGAACTGAGAGCCATCCACCTGGTACTCTGGTGCTTCCAACACGAGATTCAAGATCTCTATGTATTGATTATGACTGACAATGTGGTCGCAAAGGCCCATATCAAGAGACATGGGGGCACCCACTCATGTCCCTCATGAAGGAGGTGCGGGCCCTATACCTCTGGACAGAGGCACACTTAACATCCCTCAAGGCTCAACATATTTCAGGGGTGACAAACGTCCAAGCTGACTGGCTGAGCTGGACCTTGGTGAACTACTTGGAGTGGCAACTCTACCCAGACATATTCAGGGAAATAACCAAGAGATTCAGAAACCTGGTGGTCAATTTGTTTGCATCCCCTCTGAACAACCAGCTGCCCAGGTTCTGCACTCCGCAGTGCATGGCCCCCAAAGTTGCTATATGCATTTCCCCCTCTTCCCCTCATTCCAGGAGTGATCAGGGGGATGCTGCAAAAGAGGGCCAAGATACTGCTAGTGGTTCCACATTGGCCCAGAAGGCTGCAGTTTGCAGATTTGATCGGTCTGTCAACTTCCAAACCCTGGAGGATTCCCCCAGACCAGCTTGTCCTTCGTCACGGCAATTTAATACATCTGGATCCAGGTTGGCTCCAACTGACTATTTGGAGGTTAAGCAGCAGGTCCTGAGACAGGACAACTTCTCTACCAAGCCTCCAGGAGGCCGTCAACCAATCGGATTTATGATGCTACGTGGAAGGCCTTCTGCCTTTGGTGTCCAAGTCACAGGTGAACCTCTCCTTGGTCTCACTCGTACAAGTTCTGGATTTCCTCCAGGAGGGGCTAGACAAATAAATACCTTGCACAGACAGGTGGTGGCTATTTCCACAGTATGGATGTGTGGAAAGAGAGGGTCTCTTTCTCAACATCCTGCGATTGTTCATTTCTCAAAGGGGCTACCAACCTTAGTCCCCAGACAGTTCACAGGTACCCAACATGGGACTTACCCAGGGTGCTACCAGCTCTCACCACAGCCCATTCGAACCCCTACATGCAACTAGTCTACGCCTCTTGTCAGTCAAGGTAGCATTCATAGTGGCAGTCACTTCTGCTACACTTATTTCAGAACTAGCTGTGTTATCTGTCAGACAAGATCTCTGCATTTTTCACCCCAACAGGGTGGTTCTTAGGTTGGACCTTTCCTTCATTCTGAAGGTGAATACCTGCTTCCATAGGGCCCAGGAGTTAACCTTACTGGATTTCTGTCCACAAACAGTTCATACCAAGGAAAAGGTATGGTACACATTAGATGTCCACAGAGCCCTTAAAATATACATCAAACAGACATCTCCCCTTAGGAAAACTGAGTCCCTTTTTGTGGCCTTTAACCCTGCTTCCTTGGGAACTAAGTTTCATCAGCTACAATAGGCCGATGGATTAGGGCATGTATAGCTAGGGCTTATGAGTCCCAGAATTGACAGGTCCCTAGATGCCTAATGGCTCATTCAGCCAGAAGCGCTGCCACTACAATTGCCTAGTCAACTCAGGCATCCATAGAGGATATCTGTAAGGCTTCTACCTGGTCTACACCATACCCTTTTATTAGACACTATAAGACGCTTTTGGCTGCAAGGTTTTGCAATAGAAATGCTTTGGGTCAGGAACTAGGCCAAGATAGTGGCCCACCCTTAGGACTGCCAGCTTTGGTATGTCCCATCCTTGGATTCTTTTACTCAGCACAACGGAGATCTGGTTGGCCTTACCTGATACGCTCCTTCTCGTTATGCTGAGAAGAGAATCCAAACCCACACTGTTGATAATCTGGTCCTAGGTTCAGGGATAGTAGAAATCTTTTTACAGGAGCTTCACAGTCGATCAACATATATTTGCCAAAAAAACTGGTGACTAGCCAGAAAATGAGGTGTGTTTTCAAGTTGATTGACTCAGTCTAATGATCTACTGGATGGCGAGACTACCCATTCTTGGATTCTCTTTTCAGCACAACGAGAAGGAGAGTATCAGGTAAGACCAATGCCCTTTCTATTGGCTCCTTCTAAATGGCTAGAACAGAGAGGATAAATACAATATGACACTGGTTGCCAATGTTCAAAGATATGATTGCCTCATATTCCCTCAAATGGGTGTATGTTTGCAGATACATACCTGTCTCATAGATGTACAATTACAGCAGCAAATATTCTATGCCTCTGTCTGCATGAAATTCTGAGAGTATTATAGCGTTGATTAATGACACCTCCAAGTGAGCTTTATGCTTAAGCAGACATTAGGCTGAATGACAGATCTAATTTTTGAATGCTTTATTTTAGGGTACAGCTATTTTTAAGTTAACACACAATCTTATGATTTGGTTTTGTATCTCTTTTTTGATGACATGGAGGAATGAACTCCTCTGGAGTGTGATGATCAATCTTTATCTTGAGTTCCTTTTAGAAAATTAGTTATTTAATACAATGAGAAGGCACATGAGATCTAATGTGCTTCTCTTGTGCTTGGAACTCACTGTACAATCTATTTCTGTTCCCTTTCCATCATGGCTGGTTGTTAAAATGCAGGCGCTGCTGTTTCAAGCACAGAAGGTGAGCCCATAGTGGGAAATATTTACTGAATAGTTCCCACACACTTAGCAATTATGATAGGCTTGCTACCTTTTCATGCTTTAAAGAAAGGGAAATTCAGACTTCTCAGCTGACATTGGGTCCAAAATGAAGTTGAAGGGCTGTCATTTTTGCAAGATAAATTGCCAGAAAGTACGTCCAGTTATGTAGTTAGTGAATTAATGAGGACACGATGGCTCAGTAGTTAAAGACACTGAGCTTGTCAACTGGAAAGCAGACAACCCAGTTCTAAGACCTCAGTGCTTTGCAACAGAGTGAGCTCCCATTCCTGTCTACCTCGCAGTTTGAAAGCAAATGCGAGTAGATAAATAGGTACTGCTTTATTTGGAAGTTAAGTATGTTCTGTGCATTTTGGTATATAGTCATGCTGGCCACATGACTATAGAAATGTCTTTGCACAACACTGGCTGCCTCAGGACAACAGAGACATGACTGGACAGGGAAACCACCTTTACCTTTAGTTAATGAATATTTCCAGTTAAAATGGGTCCAATCAAACTATTAAAATGTTGAGATAATTGACAGCACTTCATATACTGGAACATTGCTATCGTGTCATCTGTAGTCCTTCTTTTCACTAGAGTAGGCAGACCCAATTCCTGTGCAAGGAAGACAGTGTACAAGGTCACAATACACAAAAGCACAAATGACTTACTGCTGTGAGTAATAATAATAATAATAAAAAAGATTAGTTCAAAGTTACTTTAAAACTCAAATAATATTTGATTTTAAGGTATGACATGTCCTCCTTTTGCCGGTCATCTGATAATTCCAAAGATAAGCAGCCTTGAAGGCCAGTGCTTTGTTGCTGGGAAGAGAGTCCCAGAAGGTGCTGACTCTCTCCATGGGAATGTCCTTCCATGGAGAGAAAAGAAACCTTCCATAACCAGGAGGAGCAGAAATCTATGGCAACGACTATGGGAGCCAAGGTAAAAGAAGGCATTTCAGTCGTGATTGATTGTAAACATCTCCTTGTTTCCTGAAACAGAGCACAGCTACCCTACTGGACATAATCACTTGTCCCATCATTTGAGGCAATACAGTAGGTAGGATTTTTTTTTAAAAAAAGACAATGATAGGAGCAGCAACAATCACAAAAGGAAAAGAACCACAAATTTGTCTAATCCCCCTCCCTCCCACCCAGCTTGTTTGGCTCACTATAATTCTGTATTGATTTTGGACCAAATCCCATTAAATTCACTTCGGCTTATATCAGAATAAATATTTATTTATTTATTTATCATATTTATATACCGCCCCATCTCCCTAAGGACTCGGGGTGGTTCACAGCCAATAAAAGACAAAATACATAACAAAATTTAAAAAACCAATCTAAAATAATTAAACTTGCTGATCAT
>JAEANM010013375.1:0-14419 GCA_017656035.1 Myanophis thanlyinensis | reverse complement strand
ATCTTGCTGCTCTCAAAAAAAGATACATTGTTTGTTGTCTGTTTGTGTAGTTGTTTGTTTGTTTGTTGTTTAAAACTTAATAAAATTTTTACAAAAAAAAAAAAAAAGGTCAGGAATGGGAAAATTTAAAACCAAGGTGGAAAACCAAGGTAGAAGAAATTTCTTCCAGCTACTCTCCTTCCTATTCTGGTTTGTTACCATTTCAGCTTTCCACACCGAGCATCTCAACAAACCTTCAGCTTCACCATTTTCCATTCATGTTTATGAGAAAGTACTTTGAACTTCACTTGGCCTTTTTTTTTGGGGGGGGGGGGTGAGGGGAGTATTATTTGATTTTGTATGTGGGTGTATTCTTGCTGATGCTGATTTCAGAAAAAAAATAATTTAAATTTTTTAAAGAAAATATTGGCTTTATTGCCCTGTGATTTCAGTATGCCACCCTTTTTTTTTTTTACAGCAGCAGCTAAAAGTGTTGATTTTCAGATGAAACATGGAGTTTCATTGGTTTTCTGATAAGTTTCCAATTCCTGGACTCTTCACCCTCTGCAGAAATTGATGGTAATGGTCTTACGTCAAGCACCACCATTTCAGGGTTCAAAATTATTTTCTATCTGTGATGGTGGTGTAGCAGTTTCCCCATTATATTCACAATGATGAATTTTGGAAAGCTCAAAATGTGTCAGTTTGATGTGGAGGGAACTGGAAGACTTGCTGGGTGATATTTACATTTTCTTGTGGTCACACTTAGCTAACCTACACTGATCTCAAAAAGTTAAGCAAGGCTGGACCTGCTTAGTATTGGGAAAGAGAAATTCTAGCTCAGGGATGTCAAACTTGATTTCATTGAGGGCTGCATCAGGGTTGTGTTTGATTGTTTGTGGGGGGGGGGGGCAGGGTGCGCATGGCCAGCTCAACATCACTCATGTTGTGGGTGCCTGTGGTGGCCCAAGCACTTTGCCAGTGAAAACAGGCTCCCAAGCTCCATTTTCAGCTGTGACAGCCTCCTTCAACTTTTGCCAGCGAAAACAGAGCTTGGAAGCTCACAAGTGCCCACAACCGTTGTGAGCTCCATTTTCACTAGCAGAGGTGCCACAGGCCGATCCTTTGCTGTTTCCAGGATGGCCTCATGGCTCAGATCTAATCACCTCATAGGCCGGATTTGGGCCTCAGGCCTTGAGTTCAACACCCCTGTTCTAGGTGGTGGGTCAAACAAGGCTGAAGTCAGATCAACCAATGAACCAAAGAAACATATCTTCCCCAATGGCAACCATGTCTCTATTAGTGCAAAAAATATTATTACATGTGTAACTATGTAGTCAAACATCCATGTAACTCAACTCAACTCAACTCCATTGAGAATGTATTATTTATCAACTTTATAGCATCATGTGACCATCAATTGCAATCTTCCTAAACTGCTTCTGGCAAAGAAAATGGGAGAAGCCAGATTTGCTTAATGACCACATGACTCATTTAACAAATGCAATGGTTCACTTAACCACCATAATAAAGAAGGCCATAAAACAGCAATAACTCACTTAACAGCTACTTTGCTTAGTAACAGAGATTCTGATCTCATTTGTTGTCACAAGTCAAGGATTACCTATATTGGTTTATAAAAATTATCCTTCTTTTTTAATATATTCAGCTCAATGTACCCGTACTCTTTCTACATTCTCTATTTGCAATTGTTACCTAAAGCTGTTACTAGTTTTTAGCTCATCTTTTGCATGTTATAAGTGTAAGCTATCCAAGATATTCAAACCAAGTAGAACTGTAGGATATAAGATACAAGAATAATATTTATGAATAGGGAACATTTTTTTCTTACACTGTATGCTCCCACTTTGTTCTGAGTTATGTGAATGAATACCACCACTGGAGAATGATATCATTACATTATTCATCCAATCCAAATAATGCATCAATAATCAAAGGAAAGATAATCTGGAGCTTGGATAAACTCCAGTAGTTCCTTAGCTGAGTGGAAGGAAATTTGATTTGGATGCCTCATTTCCAAGACAGAAGAAATTGTTTGCAATTTGGCCTCTGGTTGCCATTTCTACAGGATGAATATAATTGTCAAGTGTTTTCCTGCCTGGGATTACCATTATCATTTACAGGCAGGATTCATTCTCAATCAATCTTTGCAACTAAGGTGTTTTCTTTTAAACACTCAACGACTATGAAATATACTAGGCAAATGTCTGGCTGGTTGGTTGCAAGCAGTGAAAGCTTTCTATTGGAAAAGGTGGGATAAATACCAAAAAACTTTGGTGCAGGAATGTCCAACCACAATCCCTGGTTTTCTTTATAGTCCTACTATCCTGGAATGGGCCAAGTGGCAAGTGATAGATATTGACAAGGCTAATTTGTCCTCCAATATTTCAGAATTAAATATCTTTTATAAGTCTGTATTCCTAGTTTAAATTCTAGGGTTTCTCCCTCTGTTTTACCAAGTGAAGAAACTTATTGAAATTCTTGTGGAGAATTTCAAAGAAATTTGAGTTACCTTGACATAACAGATCTCTCTAACATGGGAACCACTAGTTCCTGCCTTGCTGGGATCAATCCTTACAATATCTGTAGAATGTTTTTTTCTTCACCATTATGCTGAAATACTTAGAAAAATATTTCATTTGAGCATTTACACTCTTATTAAGGCTCAGAAATATGTCTTGTTTTCTTCAAGATTTGTTGGACTTTTTACTGTTCAAAGACCTTGAAAGTAGCTTATACAGGAAAGTGAGATAAGATGTACACTCCAAGTATAAACAGAATGCAAAAAAGTATCTAATTTCATCCCAAAATAACTACTGGTAAAGCCACAACTAATTTATCTTTATCAAATTCATTTCTTCAACAAATCCAGTTGATATGGCTGCCAATACTAGCACAACACTTTAAGATCTAAAAATTAAGATCACTTAAGACTAAATCAGAGGATTGATTGGATTAATGTTTAGACAGAAATAACTTGGCTTCAGAAAACTTGATTATATATGAAATGGGAGTGAGATTAATCAAAAATTATTTCTCCTTTTCCTTGGTTATCACCATGAGAAATTTAATTTAAAATAAGATCAAAGTGTGGGGTAAACATTGTGTGGAAGCAGAAGAATTGCTGGAAATGAGATTTAAAAAGTACCATAGAAATGGAGTATTGGTTATACTGCTGTGACATTTACTGAAGTTTCAATTCAAGTTTCAGCCTAAATATGTTATCTAAATCCTGGACAGTAAGAAAGGTTCTAGCATGGTTGACTACAAACTCTAATAGTCCTAAGGGTTTACATAACATTAACCAGAAAGTTATGATAAAAATGCCTAAATGAACACTAAACAAATGTGGCTTGCTTGATATTTGTAGTCATGAGTGCTCAAATTTGAAAAGATTTCTAATGGTAAGAAAATTAGAAAGAAAATAATTTTTTTTTGTATGAATCTACATATCTGAAAACAATCTAAGCCAGTCAGAAGAGCAAGCTAAACTTTATTGCAAATATTCAGAAGTTCCATTTCCAAATATGAAATTCAGGTCAGCATGAGGCAATGGTACTTTAATAATCCCATGATTTTGCTTTTCATACTCATACAATCTGATCATTACTGTATCCTAATATAAGAATTTAGCAGAAAGGAACAGAAATTGCAATTTCAATCCTCAGATATATTTTTTCTTAATCTTCCCTGAACAAGACAGTTTCCAGTGACATTGGGCTAAAATTCCCATCATCCTGTGCCTTTTGGGAATAAAGGGATTTTCTGTAGTCAAGATATTTAGGGGCATCAGATTGGGGATGGCCGCTTCTCTCTCTTTAAATTACATTGAGCCATAAATGCTTGGAAAAACCCTTCATGATTCAGAATGAAGGCACTCCTAGAAAAGCAAGCCAAAATCAGAAAGGTGCTCCTTCCAAGTCACGTACATTCTGTGTTGAAAAAAAAAAACCCTTCCTGTGTTAAATAAGACATATTTTATACTAAAAACTGCTAGTTTATGGTGCAAACATTCCAGAGGCTGATAGCACCAGACTCCTGTATTCATGAAGTTAAGGCAGTGTTTCTCTCAGCATAGCAACTTTAAGATATGTAGATTTCAGTTGTTAGAATTCACCAACCAGCCATGCTGCATGTCAAAGTCCACACATCTTAAAGTTGGCAATGTTGAGAAACACTAAGTTAGGGAGTTCAAACAGATTTCTGCAAGACAGCAACAGGACCCAGCCTCTTTCCCAGTTGTTGATACATAGCCTCACCTGCCCACATCCTCTGTGATTCCAGCCGCAGGCACGAGAAGGCCCTATAAATGCCTTCCTGTGGTTTAACAAGTAGGAAAGATGCTGGGCTGTGGTTGAGAAATTGTTCTCTAGTACGCACTCAGGAGGTGTTGCTGAAGACAGAGGAAGCTGTCTTGGGTAATAATCACTAAGCAATAATCGTACCTAGAAGCATGCTGAGTTCACTGATTTTGCTTTGGCAGGCACTCCAAGCTTCTTACCAATGTTCAAGGAAAATGTCCAGGTTTTGGCTTATGGATCAGAATTCTCAGAAAATCTTGATCAGAGGGCACTAATGATGAAATCGCTTGTCCTGGATGCGAGGCGTTGCATAGTAGCTGCCTTAACTTCCATGGCAAAAGAAAAGCTTACTAAAAATGTGATTTGTTTCAGATGTGATTTGCTGAATACATCACAACAGGCGTTCACATATAACATGCTAAACCCCAAATTGTAGTTCAAAAAAATACAATTTGCTGGTTTGCATGAAATAGTAAGCCAGACCAAGCCACACTCTGATTTAGTAACTAGTTCATTCAATGCACTAAAGCTTATTATAGTTTTATGTACATATAGCTATCGTCGTGAATTATTGTTTATGTTGTAGTACGTACTATAAACTCAGTTACTGAAGCTTATAAGCCATAACTACTTATATGTGTTACATAAACTTAGTTAACTGTAATCTACCTAATAAACCATAGTTAAAGAATTTAATGTAACACATGAATGCAATTGAAAAGATGTAGGAACCAGACTTAAGGTTTTGTTTTTCCAGATAAGGCATCTACTGAGAAATCACTGTTTCTCATTATTTTCATATCTTCTTTTTTTCCCTTCTAAAGTTGCTAAGATTGAGAAAGGGCCGTGTGGAACAATGGCCCAGGGCCTGAATTGGTAACATTGAAATTACTTACAGTATTTCTCAATCTTAGCAACTTTAACATATGTGGACTTCAACTCCCAAAATTCCCTAGCCAGCCATACTAACTAGGGAATTCTGGGTGTTGAAGTCCACACCTCTGAAAGTTGCCAAAGTTGAGAAATCCTGACTATTTTTATTAAGGTCAGACCAGCCTCAGGGCTAGAGACATTTGGAGCTGGAATGTTTCAGACTAAAAACATTTTACATGACACTAATTGGTTTATTCTTAATTTTAGGTCTAGCATCATATACACGAAGGCTTCGCTGATACATTCATACATTCGCTTCACTGATTAAGCTGCCTTTTGCATTTTACACAAATAAGGAACTTGTGGAAAGTAACTATAACTAATAGGGGACAGCAATGGAATTAAAGACTAACAAATGTTTCTCTGAATAATGCCATAAACAACCTAGTCTGATTTCAATTCATATCAAAGCCCTACAGTGAATGACTGTGGTTGGTGCTGGTGTCACATTCTATACAACAGGTTAGGAAATTCCATTTACTCTGGAGACAGATTGCCACAAGCTGGCAGTGGAACAAGGTCCTGTGAATCTGCTTTCAACATCTGGGAACACATCATATTTCTGTGCATGAACAGAGCCAATGATCCTTTCTCCATGCAGAGAGTATAAGTTCTAAGTTGGTTGTCTCCTTAATTAGTTTCCATCCTTTGTTTCTTGTCCTGCCTTCAGATGCTTTGAAGAATAGGACCCCTCTTCCTTATGGTAGCCCCTCAAATATTGGAATATGCCCCTCAAATATTAGAACACACACACACACACACTATATTGAGTATATGGGTACCATTCATATTTAAAGGGCATTAAACCTCTAGCGTGGATATCTGCAATTCACTTTTTCATTGTTGCTTATTCTCCAAATTTAAATTCCAACTTGGCCATTTTGGCCTAGTGGTTAGCTAGAAAGCAAAAGATTGGAAATTCAGATCCTGCGTTAACCATGAAATGTGGCTGGGTGACCTTAGGCTAGTCACTCACAGCTCACCTCGCAGGATTATCGTTGTGGGAAAAATAGGAGGAAAGTGTGTTGGATACATTTGCTGCCTTGATTTTTTTGTAATAATAATAATAAAGGCAGAATATAAACAAATATGTAAATTACAACACTAATTACTGTAGATATCACTTGTGTCATATCTTTGTTCCAATATTGACACTCACAGTCAAGAGCAGGTAAGTGCTCCCTTTTCCAAAACATCAGAATTATGCGAAGCACTAGACGTCTTTGTCCATTACATCCCAGCAGGGATGTAAGTAGGAATGGTTTTGACTACCAACTCATAAAATACATTCTATATGCTCAGAGGTTCCTTTCTCTTTATGATTATATTACCTATTCAGGGTTAAATTACAGCACTGAAAATAACTTGTGGCCTTTTTGCTTCCTTCACCAGGAATCCCAGTACATAAAACCTGTGGGTGATTATTTAGGGATCCAGTACGTACTGATCCTTGCTTTCTTCGTCACTTAGTAGTATGTTTCGGGGCTGAAAAAGCTCACAGCACAATTCTGAGCTGCTACGCTTTTGCTTAAATTAAGCCCTTGCCGACCACACAGGCACACAGCCTCAACTCCTGTGGTCTGGGAGGCCTCTATACCACAAAGGAAAGACATTCGTTCTAAATTATCAGCTAGCTAACACGCAAGTTTTCTGAAGCTATAACACGATACTTCATTTTTAAATGAAGATGAGCTCCACCTTGGCTTTTAAACTAGAGCACCAAGTGAAATATATATATAACACTGGTTGGCTGGTGCCCTTTTTGCCATGTGCAGTGTGAAAGTTTGTTGACTTTCATGCAGAAAGGAAAGTGGATTGTTTTTAGGACTACTAACCCCAAAATCAAGGTAGAAACACATGGAAGCAGCAGATTGCTCAAGCTTTCTGCATATTACTCTGTCTCCTCATCCCCGATATACTATTGGTCCTCACTTTGCTTTTCTTCAGAAATATGGAGAATTTCTTGGTTACAAGAATTGGGTATGTCTAGTCTAGTCTAATAAAAAGAAGGACTGGTGGTGGTGGTGGGGATATGATAGCACTTAGGAAGATGAGTGGCTCAACTATTCCCCAAAGCACCTGAGGGTAGGACAATGGTTGGAAGCAAACTAAGGAGAGAAGCAGTCTAAAACTAAGCAGCAATTTTCTAATGGTGAGAGCAATTAACCAATGGAATAATTTGCCTTCAGAAGTTGTGGATGCTCCATCAAAAAGAGATTGAATAATCATTTGTTTGAAATGATATAGAGTCTCCTACTTGAGCTGCAGGTTGGACTAAATCTCCGGGGTCCCTTCCAATTCTATTATTCTATATTCTATGTAGTTTTTCTATGTTCTATGTGGTTTTGAGTCCAGCTTCACAGAATCTCCTTTTGGTTATTTTAATTATTGTATATTGAATTATTGAGTTATTTGTAATGATGCTTGCTAAATGTCTTATCTATCTTTACTTTATCCAGCATCCTGTCATTTCAGTTTAGATGGTTAAATAAATGAATAAGTAAAATTTTCATATTTGCTTTAAGTTTGCTCTTTATCTTCCTTCCGTGATCTGCATGGTGTATTTTCTGCACATCATCAGCTAGTTGTTGGATTAAGATATTTTTTTTCATTATTATGTTCACTACCCTCTTTCTTCTTTTACTTCCAGTAAGGAATGCAGACTTTGGCAAAGATGAGGAAATTTGTGTCTCAGATCCTGTATTGATAAAACCCTTGGTTCACATTTTAGCAGGAACTACAGTTTTAGAGAATGGTTGTAACTTTTAGGCTTGCCTGGGCTGCACTGCATGAAGAGGAATTGTCTTGGGCTGCATATAAAATATATAATATAGTTATTGTATATGAATAATAAACTTCCTTTTCAAATATTTTTTTTATTATTTGGGGAGCCGCATTACTAACTGTCTCCAGGGCCAAATGCAGCACACCAGGTTTATGTCTCACCCTCTCTCTCCTGTGTGTGTGTGTGTGCATGTATATATGTGTGTGTTAATTGCAACTGTAGCAGACAACCTAGATACACTTATGAATACCTTCCAGGGCTGTTGAAAAAAATATTCCTGAACAGAGTTTTACTCAAAGTAAGAAAATGGCTTTGAACATCCCGTCTCTAATGAGTCAGTTTCACTTTTATTTTACAGTGCTTTTTCTCATGATGTAGCAAGCAGAGCTCTCAAATTTATCTAGAAGCAAGCATGTTGGCTGCATATTTGTGGGAGCTGAAGTCCATATATCTTAAAGTTGTCAAAGTTGAGAAATATCCATTTAAAATTATTTAAAAAACAACAGAGCATAATAACCTGAACAAAATCATCCATAACAATTTTAAAAAAACCTGACAAGGTCTCTATTGGTACCCTAGCAGCCCTATAGACAAAGAAACCAGTGCCATATAGTTCAGGATTATTTTTTACTAGAACATCTGTAGTAATATAATCTTGCATCTCTGCATCCCATAACCAAGAAACTCCTTTTTGCTCATAGCCAGCATCTTGAATTAAACCTTGAAGCCAAGCAGGATCCAATGCAGGAATGACACATAGCCTTAACAATGGTTGCGCATTACTACTTCCATCACTGGATTTGGACCAGTGAAACTTCTGGATGGCCTCATCAAGAACATGTAGATTGCATTGCAGCAGATGACTAGAGCATGACTACCTGTCCGATGGGTCTCCCACTCAATAAATTGACACAACTGATACCCAACATGAACCTGTGCACAGGCTCAGCCAAGTGGCTATTCTTGGGTTTTATCAAGACTTGAAACTCTGAGAGAAAGTTAAATGCTGGATTGGTGATTGATCAGCATCTAGGACAGGACAACAAGAGGAACTAACTGGAGAGATTATGCTAATTTTTGAAGAAGGGAAGAAACCATAACATGTGACTTGTGGAAAAAGGCAGAGACTATTATTTAAAAAGATTTCCATCTGTTAAAAATATGAATATAACATGCTTTTGGCTGTAGGAATGTCAAAAATTTCCACCATCTTCCTCTTTGCATGTTAAAGGAACAAGACCAGGAAGAAAGTATGGTGACTTGATATTCTGAACTCATTACTGCCCTTTCTAGCTAGGTTTTGTCTTACAAAAGGTTTACACATCATTTTATGAAATTTATACTGCGGGATTCATTCTACTGTCGGCAGAGGTGGGAAAGAAAGGCTTGAACCCTGATAATAAATCATTTTGCTTCACCTTGGTGCCCTAGAAATACACTGGACCTAAAATCAGCAATTTCCAAATGGGCATGGATATATTTAGAGCCAAAATAAATGGACTAATGGATTTGATTCTTATGGTTGTTTACTAGGTACAGGATACAAATGAATAGGAAAAAAGATTTTTACAGCCAGGAATTCTCCTTTTTTATCCTCTGCAAGTTTTCCTTCAGTATAAATATAATAATACCAATAACTGGAGCATATTTAGTAAAGGGATATGGCCTGAGAATCTAACAAACTCAGGTACCATGTTTCTCCAAAAAGAAGGCTGGGTCTTATTTTCTTTTGAAAAAATGGTTAGGCCTTCTTTTTGGAGGGTTCTAATTATTGACTTATCTTGTAGCAGTGACACCCATAGTTCTGCCGAGCAGGAGCCCATTATTGACCCACTTCTTCTGCGGCTGCTTGCCGCCACTCACAGGCATCATGCTGGCCTCCATTTTGCCTTCAGATGTCTTCTGGAAAGCCTTCTGCAGCCAATAACAGAGCCTCAGATTGCCCCAGAGCTCCATTATAAGTTGCAGAGGGCTTTCCAGAAGGCAAAATGGAGGCTAGGGCAATGCGTGTGAGTGGTGGCAAGTGGCCACAAAAGAAGCGGCCACAGAAGATGAGGCAGGTGTTGGGGTGTGTGAGGCCTAGTAAGTAGGGCAGCTCCACCCCCCATCCCCACCCTAGTTTAGATTTACCTATGTGCCTCACCCCACCCCCCTGTACCCCAGGGTGGGCAGAGTCTTAATTAGGGCTAATTTTGTAAGTAGGGCTTAATTGCATTGCATGAGCTCAAAAATGTGATAGGGCTTCTTTTCAAGGTGAGTTGTCTCTTTGGAGAAACAGGGTAGTCCTTGACTTATGACTATTCATTTGAAGTTACAACAATATCAGAGGAAAAAAAGATTTAAGAGAAATTCTTGCAATCAGAGCATCCTTGCAATCACATGATCAAAGTTTGTTCTTTTCACAACTGGCATCTATTTACAATCACTATTTGCAATCTTCCTAGCCAGCTTGTGACAAGCAAAGTCAATAGAGGAAGTCAGATTTGCTTAACACTTGCATGATTCACGTGACAATTGTGGTTATCCACTTAACAACTACAGCAAAAAGAATATAAATTGGGGTCGGCTCACTTAACAACAATTACACATACTGTATGACAGTTGTTAGTCAAGGACTACCTATAAAATTTTTGAGACTGCATTGGGCTTATTGAAGAGGGGTTCCTCACCCTTGGAGTGTTATGTTATGGCCTTAATACAACACTACAAAAAGCTTATGTATTTGGCATCTAGTGTCTTTCCCAAACCCTTGTTCAACTTTATGCCTTCTGAACTGCTATAGTTACCTTAGGAGGAATTAAAAGGAACAGGACAAAATATAGCTGCCTGTGCATCATCAGCCTTCATTTGTTATTTCCTGAAAGACAAGGGACATGTTGACGCTTAATGTAAATTGCTAGCAGATTTGGAAACCAATTCTTGTTCCAGAAGAAGCTGTATTAGAGAGATGGAGCCAAATCAGAAGCCATTCTTTTGTAAAAGAAAATGGAAGAGGGGGAAGTGATGGGTGGCCCATGGGGGCAATGTGGATTCTACGAAAAACCACAGTTTTTGGAGGAAGGGTGGGATGGGGGAAAGACAGACCTCACATGCAGCCTCATGAGGAACCGGTCATGGAAATTGGGTTCCCAGGCCAAGCGTAACGTGGAGCCTAGGAGGTAGCCTGGCCAAGGTAGAGTTTCAAGTAAGCCAAATTCACTATAAGCCTTTGCAAAACAGATCAGGCTGTTGGAATATTCTTGGCCTCTCACATTCGTAGTCATAGTTGTGATGGTCTGGTGATAGAAATCTTCAAGGTCATAAGGACAGTTCTGAGTGGGAAATGGCCCCCAGCAAATTTGGTTCCAGGTTTTTTTGTCCCATCCCACAAGAAACAAAGAGAGGATATTTGTGTAAGAGAAAACATTGCTTTTCCAATCAGCATAAAGTTGGCTACTTTGCTAGGATAATGATGAAGAGAGAGATTTCTCCACCAGGGACAATCAATTCTTGTAGGCCACAAAGTATGTTCCATAGGAAAGTATGTAGCCTACCATTTCAGATCCAGGGAGAAATGAGGAAAAACAGATGGGTTCAGTCTTGTCCATAGTTTTATTTTCGACAATAACCTAAGATGGGAGAATCTCCAGTGGTGTGGAATTACAACTCTCCAAAGTCAAAAATTCTGAAAACTTACAGATTCAGAGGATACAAAGATGTTGGAAAGCTGTAAAGGGTAAAATAGTTATTGTTTTTGGGTGCTCTCGGATTCAGGATTGTCGCTAGTGGCTTGTGTTTTTCTTATTTTTAAATCAAATAGATGCATGAACAAAAAAGATCTGAACAATGACTCATAAGGGATGTCTTTAGCATACAGAGAGCCCACTTATATTGAAATAAGTGTCTATATTTAGTCTGGATAGGTCAAAGATAAGGCATACTATTTTCAGTTTTGGACACATTGCTACATCTTCAAATGGAAATTTTGTTTTTCATTTTTAAATTCCATCCAAATTTAAGAGGCATCACAGTATTTTTTGTGTGTAATGAACTCTTTTTGGTTTAATATATTGCAGTGTATTTTGTATGACCTGCTAAGACTTTACAAGCAGATTATTTCAGGGTGGTATTTTGATCAAATAACTTTGATAGGTTATAGCAGAGTTTGAGCTATGTCTGATTATGGATTAGTTAAACTGAAAGCAGGTGATAATGCTATTAAATGTATTTGTTTATTTATTAAAAATATATAGCTGCCCATCTTATATATACCATAGCCCTCTGCGGCTCAATAGAATATTTAAAATTCCAAAAATCATAAAATTATAACAAAAACTCTTGGCGCCTCCCCCCCCAAATAAACACTTCTTCATACATCAACATTCAATTTTTGTGGAGTCCAGCCAGCTTCTTCCAACTTAAACACTTGCAGGAAGAAGCAATTCTTCAAGGTCTTGTGGTCCTGGCTTTTTTTTTAATTAGCCAATTAAGCTGGATGATGCCAAATGCTGGGTCCAAATGCTGGTTTTAATATTTAAATAAGAGGTTAGGTTATCTGAAAGGCTGTTGTCTCCTATGTTTATCTCTCCTATAAAATAATTATCCAGGACATGTCTACTCTGATAAAATGAGACAAGTGTGTGGCTGTAATAGCGTTTTTTGTGGGGCTGTTCCATCTGTGGAATACCCTCCCATTAAAAAGGCACATTTTCACTGTTTGACAGGACCTTTACATTCATTCACATATTTTAAATATTTCTCCAGATATTGCCTGAACTACAGGTAGTCCTCGATTTACAACCTTTTTTTGTGATTGTTACAATGACATTGAAAAAAGTAACTTAACAAGCAGTCATTACACTTAGGACCATCACAGCTTTCGCACAATCATATAATCAAACAACACTATCCCAGGATTACATTCCTAGCATTTGGGACTTTCCCAGCTGGCTTCTGACAATGGAGAAGCTGATTTGCTTAATGAGTGTATGATTCACTTAACAAATGCTGTTGTTTATTTAACAGCTGTGGAAGAAAGATTGTAAAATGAGATATGGCTCACTTAACAAACACTTTGTTTAGCAATGGAAATTCTGCTCCCAACTAAGATTGTAAATTGAGGACTAGCTGCACAGCTTGTAGGCCCTTTTCATTTTTAAAGTTTATAGCAGCACTGTAGTGCAGTAGTGAAATTCAATTTTTTTTACTACCGATTCTGTGGGGGTTGCCACAGGATTAAACATCACCAAACACAGAATTAAACTTCACCAAAGTTACAATGTAATAAGGGGAGAGGCAGTTTCTGTGAGCAAGGCAATAAAGATTAGGCTAGAAACAACTTCCTTATTTACAGGATTAAAGAATTTACAAAGTTAATCTTTACAGGATTAACCCTGCAAAGTGGGGGAAAAAAACAAAAGGAGATTTCTTCTAATAACCGGTTCTGTAGAATCAGTGCCAACCAGCTGAATTTCACCTCTGCTGTAGTGCCTGGAGTATTCCAATATTCCTCTTTGTTCACCTGAAACTTCATGTCATTCATAATTTATTGAGTGTACCGTTGTAAGTTAAATATATGTAAATCCCCATAATATTTTGCACCCATTATCATGATGGCTAACGAAGAAGTGCTCTTGAAGCGTTTCTCCTGCAAACTATATAACATTGTTTCATGCTAAAAACTCCAACTTTCAGGTCTTATTCTCTGCATAGAGAAAAGTTGAATCCCTAAAATAGCAATGAAAAGGATTTCCTCTGATGCCAAATGACCATGAGGATTCCCTTGAAATAAATGGCCAAGAACATTCTTGGAAGAGACTTTTAAAGACTCTAAACATCACACAGGAAGACACTGAAATACTTTCACAAGACCAAAAATGCTAGAAATCCCTTGCTCCCTTATATGTGTTCTATTCTGCTTATGCACACACACACACACACACAATAGATACAAGGAGTCTTTATTAAGACTATCAAGCCTGCATTGGTATTCCCCAACAATTCCTGTGTCAGCACCAGCTCATCCTCTTATGAGTTCCACAAACTACTCAAATGAAGCCAACACTAGTTCTCAAGGCAAAGGCAAATCTAGAACACTAGGCAACAGCAAATTCCAAGACAAAAGCAAGTCCGCAGGCACAAGCTAGCCCACAGGTGAAGAGACACAATCCAGAGTCAAGAACAGACAGCAAGGAAATGAACATGTTCCCATCATTGCCTCCATCCATCTACTGTGCTAAGTAGCCAGCTTCTGGTGCAATCCATCAAGAGGAGCGAGACTGTCTCCTCATGAGTAATCAGGCTGATCACTTCACTATTCCTGCCTTTTCTCTGCTCTACCTCCTGTCTGGACTATGCCAACGCTCTCTACATGGGGCTCCCCTTGAAGAGCATCTGGAGGCTACAGCTAGTGCAGAATGCG
>JAEANM010013374.1:0-14420 GCA_017656035.1 Myanophis thanlyinensis | reverse complement strand
ATTTAGACCTTGGAGAATGGGAATAATATCAGTTTGCATAAGTTTGAAAAAAAAATTCTAATTTGAAGAGGTCTACACGGACCTGCTCGATACTAAAGAATTAATCCCGACAGGCTCCCTTTGCCTATTTCCCTGAAAAAAAACCATTTAATTAATATTTGCGAGCTTTGAGCTGCACAAGCTTCATAATGGTTAACTTTATTAAATTTATAGGATATCAGAAATTACAGGTAAACACTGGCCATAAGTAAGAATGAGAAGGAAGAATATGGTGAGCACAATACTATAATATTTATCTCCCAAAAAGTATTGAAAAATTATTTTACTTTTATGCCACTTTTAATATTTTTATGAATAATTTGAAAAGGTGAAATTTTTTATCTGTTTTTGTTTATTTATATCCCTTTATTACTTTTAGAAATAACTCAAAGTGGTGAACATGTCCAACACACACCTTCCTCCTCCTATTTTTCTCACAACAACCACCTCTGAGATGAGTAAAGCTGAGAGTGTGACTGCCTCAAAGTTTAGCGCCTAAAGGCAGACCAGTCTCTTTGAGGCTAGGTGCTAGGCCAGCACCTTAACCACTAGACCTGTGATGGCGTACCTATGGCACGGGTACCACAAGTGGCACGGAGAGCCATCTTGCTGGGCACACAAGCTGTCGGCCAACTTACCTCCAGCTGAGCATGCACATGTGACTGTGCATGCATGCATGCACAATTGCAGAGATCCAGCTGGTCTTCGGGCCTCCACTGTGCATGCGTGCAATTGCAGCAGGAAATCCAGCTGGTCTTCGGAGCTCTCCTGCGCATGCACAGGCGATGGCTCATGTGTGCGTGAGTCCCTGCGCACAGCACGCATGCATTGCATGTGCAAAAGCTGCATGCATACACAGATGATGTGGTTGCACATGCAGCGCACATGGAGGAGTCGCACACAAGTGTGGATGGCATGTGCAAAGCGTGTACTTTTCGGCACCGGGTAAGTAAAATGTTCGCCACCACTGCACTAGACCAAACTGGCTGTTATTAGAAGAGTGGACTTTTCCCTATTAATGAAAAGGAGAAGCAATATGAACTTCATCACCAGCAAACCATAGGACTTTCTAGAATCTTCCAACCATAACCCTGTGCTAAAATAATAGCAAGGACAGGCTTTTAGTCACTATGATGGCTGGGTAATGATGCAAAGATTTGTAAATCACTGGTGTGGAAATGGCCTATAGCTGAAGGGCAAGACACACATCTCAAATCCAGGGACCTCCTGATTATGATTAAAACATACTTTTTTAACTCTGCGCCCCTAGTTACTACTGGATGTTGCCCCTTAATCAGCCCAAAATCATATTAATGTTGGATGAAAATTTCCCCAAACTTGGAAAAAAAAATTGCTTTCCTTGAGGTGCTGAAGGTGTTGCTGGTTAAAGATAGCAATTTGAGTGGCCCTTCTTTGGATGAGGCAAACTGTGGATGGCAAAAGAACCTATAACCACGCACAGGGTTGTGTAGCCTCCAGGATTTGTAATTGGGAGATTTTACTTAGCATTATTTCAGGGATCAAAATGCCAGCATGTATAATTCCAGGAGTAAAGCTCAAGAAAAGCAAGAGAGCATGTGTGGTGCGATTACAAAAAGGAGCCCAGTGGGGAAGGAAGGGGAGGGGAAGGAAAGAGAGGCAGCATCTTTCTCCAGGGCATTGTGTTTCCTAGACGACACACACACACTCTGGAGCTGCACAAAGGAACACAATGTTTTTGCACAACCCAGCTCTCCCTCCACGACCTCCCAGCAATGCCATCCCTCCCCTTTTCTTTAATACCATTCCTAGGAAGTTCCTGGGCTGCTGAAGCACAGCTATTGGCAGGTGGGGTTGCAGAAGAAGTGAGGGGAGGGGCACAAAGGGGGAGGAAGAGTCCTGAAACCATCTGGCCTGGGAAACTTTCAGTCCCAAACACAGCAGTTAAATGAGTTCTGATCTCTCCAGAGAAACACTCCCTGGCAAATGGTCCTGCAGCGGCTCTCTCATTACAATTTTGACTGACTGACTGACTGACTGACTGCATGGCACGACCCTGGATGGATGGCATTAAGGGAGGCTTTTACGCTGTTCCTGCTAAACAGAATAGGAGCACCTGAAGCTTGATGGGCAGCCAGGTTTTCGTCCTGTGCTTTGGCAATCACCTTAATAGACCTGCTGTCTACGTTGGCTGAACTTTTTCCTTGATCAATAAAATGGCTTCAGGGCTTCAAGTATCTCTTCCTTTCATTTCTTATTTTAATCCATGGTCAGGGCAGAGAACCGGTTGTTAAATTCTTGGAATCCCACCACTGCAGCTTTTCTTCTTTTGGATTGACCTTCTTATCAGAAACAAGTACACATTGTGCTTTTTAAAGGTCCTCCTGTTAGCACCTCAAATGCTTTCGTGTTGTCTTCAGTTAGAAAAAAACCCTGGGCTTTTTTTTTTTTTTGAGGGAAAAGTTCTTTTCATATTATTATTTAACAAGTTTTATTTAAAAAAAACAACGCACACACACATACATACACACACAACTCACGAAAACAAAAAGAGATGACAAAATTGTATATTTCACAGATCGGTCAAGCAGTAAACTGAATTCAAATGATTCTTAATGAAAGAGAATATATATTCTCATTTTCATCTCCATCCTCCTATACCCATGATGGCGAACCTATGGCACAGGTGCCACAGAGCCATCTTGTTGGGCACACACAAGCTGTCGGCTCACTTCCCTCCAGCTGAGCATGCACATGCGATTGCACATGCACACATGCATAATTGCAGAGACCCAGCTGGTCTTTGGGGCCTCTGCTGTGCATGCGCGCGATTGCAGCCGGAAATCCATCTGGTCTTTGGAGCTCTCCTGCGCGTGCACACACGATTGCTCATGTGTGTGTGAGTGCCTGTGCACAGCGTCGTGCATTGCACGTGCAAAAGCTGCATGCATGTGCAGATGGTGTGGTTCCACATGCAGCGCACATGGAGATGTGGATGGCACATGCAAAGTGTGTACTTTTCGGCACTCGGTAAGTAAAAGGTTCACCACCACTGTCCTATACACACTGTAAGCATCAGAATAAGAAAGTTTGGAATTCTAACAAAGGGTTCCAGATCTTGGGGGTGTCTTTGTTCATGGCAAAATAGTATGGTGTAAAGTTATCACAAAGAGCCTGTTTGCAGTTGCACTGGCAGTCAATACAGAAAAGAACAGCAGGGCATAATTCACAAGATTCCCCATACCGAAAGCAAAAGTCCAGGGGGAAAAAACATCAGAGAGTAAAAACTGCAAAACCTAGGGGAAAAAAGAGGCATAACTGCAGCAGCTGATAAAACCCAACAAAAGTGTCAAGAGTTTTGAGCAATAGGCCCCAACATGGTTTGTTACATTTTTATTTTATCTGATTTTTTTTTTAATCTGGCTACATCAGCTCATTCATTGTATGATTACTGTGGTTTAAACCATGTATGAACCCAATTTCAGTGAAGCAGGAAGAATGTTCTATGAGAAGAAGGTAATTTAGTCTCTGTTTTTTTTTTTGTAACAAAACACATTTAATTGAAGGTGTGTCGACACCCCACCTCCAATCCCCTTACTGTTGCAATTGGCTGTTTCCCATCTAAACTATATTATTGCCCCAGAATATATCCTCCAGAATAGGAGGATGTGAGTTCTCTTTGTGAAAACACTAGTAGAAATAACAAAGTTAATAAACAGCAAAAAAAAAAAACCGACAATTTCAGAAATTCATGAGTTATCATAATCCTTTTCAATATTTATGAATCTACAATGTACATACAGAACCAGGAATGGATCAGACTATATTTCCTCCACAGTTCTCAATATCCTAAGATATGGTTCTCTTATATAATAGTTAAACAACGTTACATCATTATAAATATAACTATTTTGCACAGTTTCTTATTACTTTTATAAATCACAGCTTCTCCCTACTAGGAAACTAGGCTGATGCACAGCAATTCAGAAAAATAAAACCAAGGAAGAGGATAGTAAACCATTCACTTATTTTGTCTGTAATGGAAATATATTGCTAACAAGGCTTAATTCAGATAGACAATAGTTAAATTAAACCACAGAAAAAATGTGCCATTTGGCCAGGCAGGGAAAATTAATACTATAAAAGAGAAAAGTAAGAGGCTGTAGAAAGAGACTTCACAGCAACATTATGTATGTATAAATAGCCATTATTTACAGTCCATGGGTTATAAAATATTGTACATAGGCCTGCAATATATAATTTATCAAGACTGAACATGGAGAATTATAACAAACCATGCTAAAGAGACTGAATATAATTTAAATTGAAAACTGAAAACACACAAATGGTACAAAGATTTAAATATACCCATCCCTAAGCAAAAACAAATACTTATTCTGCTAATTTTACCAGCCTCTGCAGATTTTAACTAAAGTACATTATATATACAACATTTAGGCTGAGTTTAAACATCATGCTATATAAAGCTACGGTTGTTTATTGGTGTTTTAGCCCTTTGCATGAATATACTGCAGTTTATCAGCTGTAGTTAATGGCTAGTGTGCAACAAATTAATTGTGGTTTCTTCAACAAAACATTACTAAGGAAACAAACACAATATATGAATCTAGTCAGTGTACTACTATCTTGGCAGCTGCCATAATGACATTCGTATTTCCTGTTGATAGGACTATTTGATCTCTGGGAAAATGCCATTATCCAAAACCACAATGGGAACAGGGTGAACTAAACAAAACCTCTGCAATACCAGAATTAAAATGGTCAAACAGAATTTGCTAAATTGCTTTGCATATGCATTATCCCAGGAAGATATTCATTTTGCTAATATTAAATTATTTCAACATGTTCCAGAGATGGGGGCTGGGGAAGACAATGGGTAGAAAATGAGTTTATTAAACTAGATTTCAGAGATAACTGGACAATCATTTAGGGTATTTGCTCTCTTGTTCCGAGATGCCCAAACTGGATGTCAGGTGATTTAGCATGCAATAAATGCTGCGTGTCATCCTTCGTTGGCAATGGAATCCTATGAATGATGGGAACTAGAAATCAAATCTCCTAAGTTTCAGACTCTTGGACTTTACTACAAAGCAGTTACACACAGAGCAGAAGAATTCATGAACTTCAGCAATATTGCTTACACATTTTGTTTTATAAAATCAACCCATCAATATCTCTAAAAAGTAATTTTGAAATGTTCAAATACACATAAAATACATATTGCATACCATCTTCACAGCTTATCCTACATTTGGAATTAAAAGTCAACTGCTTGAAATGAACTGCTTCTCCTAATATTTTGGATGTTTGAAGACAAACTGTTTGTACTCAATCCTTAAAAAGCAATAAAGACTCAGATCATGTTTGCACAAAGTTTAGTTGTGCTATTTTATAATTGAGGGCTTGAATCTTGAATATACTCTCTAAAGGAAAAATATAGCACTCAGTTTGAAAACTATAATGTCAAGAAGGATTATCAAGAGCCCATTGCCCACGTGAGAGAGAAAAAAATACCCTCCATAAAAAAGCCATTCTAATAAAGAACATTCAATCCAACGTGTTCCAGTTATAATCTGAAGTAGTATATTAGATACATCTGAAGCAAAACTTTTTTTAGCTAATGTGCATTTTAATAAAAACTGATACTTTATCAAGGGTTAATTTTTTTAAGTTCCAACTATTTCAATAACTTCCATGTTAAAATGAGTTGCAGAGAAAAATAATGTTTATATGATCAAATAAAAAATAAAGGATTAATCCTAATATTTTACAAAGAATTAGATGTATCAGCAGTACCCAATTTTAAGCTGCAGATACCACCTTTGGCTGTTTTACGAAAGTCTAAAGAATCCCAGATGATTTGCATAAATATCTTTGGCTGAATACCAACAGAAATGCATAACTTGGAAGAAATTATACAATAAACATTATAAAAAGTATGGGATCACTTCAATATTAAACAATTGTCATGAAAAAAATGAATCAGAAACACAGTAATTCACATAGTTTGTAAAACTTAACCCTTAATAAAACAAAAATGAAAGGTTTTTTAAGATTCTTTCTTGAAAATTGACAGCATCACCTAACTAGTTTCAATATCTTCAAATGAATAGCACAGTCCAAACAGAATTATAAAAACAAGAATTTAGACTTCCGGTCAATGTCGCAGAATGACTAGACACGAAAGCAGGATGCTCCGCTTTCGTGCTAACCTTCTCCCACTCATGGGCTCCTAAGGGAGCCAAAAGTCATCCTGTAGGGGCGGCAAAACGAAGGAGGGACGCCCGGTGAGGTCAGGGAGAGACCACAACTCTCCCGGAGGACCACTGGGCTGAAAATCCTCTAGCCATAGCAGGACAAAGAAGCAGCCAAAACGGCTGCCTGGAGCTGGGATGACTGTTGATGTCAACATCTATGCAAATGCAGGAGCGGAGTTGCTGAGCAGTGAAGGAGCTAGGTGAGAAGAATTTTTTCTCTCATGACTATTTGGGCCACCCCACCAAAAAAGAATTTTGAACAGGAAAGAGGAAGAGCCATTTGAAACAAAAGCGGGAAAGATAGAGCAACCAACTCAGAAAATACAGAATGATATAGAGCTGACACTGAGAAAAAGAAAAAACGTGAAAGTAACCCAGGGAGAGTTTCATAATAGAATTAAAAGGGAAAATGAAGAAACAGGAAGTAACCTCTGGAAGAGAGTCAGGGGTTAGGGTGGAGCCTGTAGAATTTAATTATAGGGGAAAGACAGAGAAGGAAGAAAAGCTTAAACTAAGCAGACAAAGGATGAAATAGAAACATAGGTCTAAAAATGGAATTTGAAAGCCTAATGAAAAAACAAACAAACAAAGATTTAATGCAGATGAGAGATGATTAATAAAAAAGAGATGTATAAAGGTAAGGCAGTATTACTATAAACATAGAAAGGACTAGTTAGAGAAAATAGAGAGAGGGGGATAAATAAAACACAACTTAATTTTTAGAATTCTAATAGAATTAGAATTGGGTAAGGGGAAACAATAGTATATATTACTATATTTTTCTTTTTAGTTGAAAATGTGTAAGATATATAAGGATATGGATATTATTCCTGAATACTAATATATGGATGAATTTTAATATAAGGTGTGTAATGTTAGTACTAACACAATAATTATATAAATGATTAAATATGTTTTATATGAATAAGAGTTGAATGAAAATATAAAATAAGATATGATGGAAAATAAAATGGGAATGAAATCAGGAAATTTTGACTAAGATAAAATGAAGAGTTATAATATTTGAAATGTTAGTACTAACACTAGAATTGTGTAAATGGTTTTGCTGTTATTATATAGGTTTTGTATTTTGTAAGCAGACTTGAGTTGCCATGTGCAAATAGGCGACAATATAAATTCCCTAAATAAATAAAAATAAATAAATAGATCACTCTTTCAGATTCCAATAAAACATAATACTTAGTGACAATGTCTGAAAAATGATTTATTATAGAATAAAACAAAACTTACTAATTTTTTTACACATTTGGTTCATCTTTCACCAAGTCATACTTGGTGGAAATGTCTGAAATATTATTAAAGAATGAAACAAATTTTAAAGTCTTTCCTGTTATTTTTCTGTTAATCAGCAATATCTGGAGATAGCTCTGTATACTGTATGATAACAATTACCATGATATTTATGCATCTTATACACAGCATACACACAGAATTTCTGTGGCATACACACAGAATTTCTGTGGCATACACACAAAATTTCCTCTTAAGGGTTAGGGTAAACTACTCTTTGAGAATATGCATTATCAATAATAATTTCATGTTTTAAAAATAAATCTGATTTAAAATTTAATTTACCTTTGAAACCATTCATAGGCTATAATTTCAGATATAGATTTTTATAGAATTGAAAGTCTGGGTTTCTCATAACATAAGGCTTTAATTTATTAGTCCTAAATAACTTGATGGAAGGACAGAACATTTTTTCCCTTTTATATTTAATGGAAAAACAGACTGAAAGAAAACATGGGACTTTGTTTCTCTATAGGATAATAGCAGCAAGACTTTTGAATGCACGATGGAAAGTTACAAATTCCTACAATGGAAGAATGAATGGTGAAGCAAATGGAATTGGCTGAGATAATGAAACTAACTATGTTGATTGAAGAAAAGACTGTCTAACATTTTTGCTTGGAAACCAACGTGGACTTGCTAGAAACTAAAAGAACTAAAAACATTTAATGTTTGGATTTCACCACAGAACTGTTTATAATTATAAAAATACTATATACTGTTGTTTTTTGAATAAGAGATTCATATATTTTATATCTTTATCTGTACCAAATAAAGTTGGAATTTCTTCTCTTTTTCCCTTTTTTTATACTCTTGATCTTTTTCTCTAACCTCTAGAAACACAGAACATTTTACTTCTTAATTATTTATTTTGACTTATAAGTTTCATTATACTGGCTGCCTTTGTTAATTACTGACTTGATTTTAATAGAGGTCTTGATCATTTTTATAGTAGCACTGATCTAATATATTACTTTAATTTTTTTTATTCAGTTTTAAAAAACTGTAAATTTATTTTCTATCTCCTGTCTCCTGTTCTTATTTCTTTTCTGTTGATTTCCTCCAGATTGTATTTTTAAATTTGTATTTAAAAAGAAAAAGGAAAGGGAAAAATGGTATTTTTTAGTTTGAAGAAAAAGAAAGAGAGACGAGGAGAGGAAGATCAGATGGCATATTACACAATTAGAGTAGAAAAAGAAACAAGCAGCTTGCCTGTATTTAAGGCAGCAGAAGTATGACAGCATGGTGGCAAAGATGAAATAGGAAAAAACGGCATTCTACTAACTGGTTCACTAGTCAGTGGTAAACACAGTCATACAATGTTCATTAGCCAGATTTTAAAATAATTGAATGAACGAAGAACCATGATTGATACTTACACAGACGTATAGCTATTAATTACATTATGATTAAGTAATGTTTAAATTCCAAATTGAGACACTAAAAGCAATTATACAAAATACTTTCATAATTTATGCAGCAAAGAAGCTCCTTTAATGCCCAGGAGGAATCTTATTCCTAGCAGAACCTGAAAGTGTCTGCACTCAGAATGCTTATCAAGAGACATTTGTCATTACAGAAATGCCATTTATGTTGGGAAAGTATAACTACTAATGAAAATTGCCATCAATAACTTGAATGAGTATATGTGTGGTTGGTCCCTGAATAGATTCGCTTTGTATTATGCAACAAAACCCAAAAAACTTCCATATCAGTTAATTTACAAACAAAAACATGCACCACATGACTGAACTCATAAAAACATTTCTTCAAGGAGCAGTAATTATGTCTCCTACTGATCAATACTAAAGTTGGTCACTGAACCATTTTTTGGGTTAGCTTTGTTAGCTTTATTAGAATGTGGCTCCTGGGGCTACTGACTTAGAACAAAAGATATGCATAACTCAATAGCACATGCAGCTATGACTCAGGGAGAAAGCATACATTCCTGGAATTCCCCTAGTCCTCATGGCCTCAAATTAGAAACCATGCAACTATGACCCAAAGGTGATTTTTCAGGAGTCAACTGGACTTTCTGTTTTTTTCTTTGAAGATGTTTCACTTCTCATCCAAGAAGCTTCTGAAGCTGAAGAAGTTTCTTGGATGAGAAGTGAAACATCTTCAAAGAAAAAACAGAAAGTCCAGTTGACTCTTGAAAAAGCACCTTTGGGAGAACCATGACCTGGATGATGGAGAATCTCCATAGACATGCAACTATGACTTATGCATATCTGTATATGTATATCTAGTAATATAATGCAGAGCCACATCAGGTACGAATTTCGAGCTCATATGAAGGGCAAAACATCTCAGGGACAGAGGCATGAATGGCCTGGTGATAACCAAATCAATTTGTTACTAGAATACAGGTAGTCCTCAACTTACAATTACAATTGAACCCAAAATTTATGTAGTTTTAGTAAGACTAAGTGAGTTTTGCCCCATTTTACAACTTTTCTTGCCTCAATTGTTAAGTGAATCACTACAGTTGATAAGTCAGTAACCCGGTTGTTAAATGAATCTAGCTACCCCATTGACTTTGCTTGTCAGAAGGTCAGAAAAGGTGATCACGTGATCTTGGGACACGGCAACAGTCATAAATATGAACCAGTTGCCAAGCATCTGAATTTTGATCACATGGGATCGTGGGGATCCTGCAAAAGTTGTAACTATGCTAAACGGTCATAAGTGACTTTTTTCAGGGCCGTTGTAACTTTGAATAGTCACTAAACGAACTGTTGTAAATCGAGGACTGCCTGTAAAGGCTATTACCTTATTTTTTATACAGCCAAATCAAAAATGTATTGTCAAATCATCTGTATCAGCCTCTCTCAACATTATATTTATCAGACTGATGCAATACTTGAAACCCCAGTGAGCTTATCTTAGATAGGAGAATTCCCCCATCCTCGCTCATTCAGATGTGGCCTCTCACCTATGATCAAATCAAGGCTGATCATGTCATGGATGAGGATGTATTTATTACAAACAGAATTGGCACATATTCACATCATCTTAAGCACAGGTTCTCAACAACCTCTTGAATTGAGATTTGGAGCCTGGAAAGCAGAAAATGGTTGCAAATTTCCAATCTCTTTTCCCCAGCACAGTCCTACTTACAACAATAATAGAGTCTGCCCATTATTGCCCGTGGAGTGTTTTTTATTAACGATCAGAAATAAATGCCAGTTTTTGGCAAAACCGTTGTAAATCATGTCACTATGGGATGCTGCAAATTGCCATAAATACTGGATTGCCAAGGACTCAAAATATGGTCACATTACTATAGGGGGGCATGACTGCTAGAGCTTCAAAACTGGGTCGTAAGTCCTTTTTGCTGTCATAACTTCAAATGGTTCCTAAGCAACCCAAGTGTAAGTTGATAACTACCAGTAAAAATCCACTTGTCTTTCTGCCAAACTTCACTTTTCCCATCACAATTTTTTTTCTTCCTTCCTATTCCCCTCCTCAACCTACCTAGCCACCTCTCTGAAGAAATGAGACAAGAATATGCCACTGTTGGAACTACATCCTCTTTTGATCCAACAAAGAACATTCAACACTGCTTGTGACTCATATTGAGGGAAGTGTTAGTGACAAGATTGTAATTTCTATTCTTGTCTCTTTCCCCAATTGTCCTGCGGCAATATCCCATATTGCCAGACAGTAACTGAAGATAAACTTCTTATTAAATAAAAAAACAAACAACAAATAGCAGGATGCTAAAACATCTTAGCAGTTCTATTCCCACTGTAACTGAAAAATAAAGTGGGCTGCATGAGTGCAAGTGAAGATTTTCCTGATTGGTCCAATGAAAAATTAGATCTGATTTATCCTGTTAGTAAGAAGTTGCTATATCTTCATGCTATCATTCACAAGAGGTGCCTTTAACCTAACTCTTGCAACAGCAAGCCTCGAAATGGAAGTCTATGACACAATATCAGTAAATCATACAATCAATTTTATAAACTGCCAGTCTAGGATTAGTTTAATACAGGGAATATAGGAATGTCAATTTCAAATAGGAACAGTTTGATAGCTCTTCCTTCCTACCAGCATTCTGAGAAAATTAATTTGGAGAATGATACAGATTAAAAAGCCATGGAAACAGAATGTATAACTAAGCTTAATTCTGATATATATTTCTCCAGTTCTCTTTGCCTGATCTTAAAAGTTTATTTCTGATTAGGGCTACCAGCTCCAGGAAGCAAAAATATAGATTAAAAGTTAGAGTTTTCTATATTTTGCTACCATTTTATGGTCATCCAGATTACTCAGTGAGTAAACCATCACTAAATGAGGATTATCTGTATAGAAATCACTGTTTTAGTTTGTACATGATTCTGCCTGACAAATACCTTAGTGAAGAGTTTTAACCATGTGTATATGCTAATTATATGCCTTTATTTTATCCTCCAAAGTTACTATGTCACACTTGATGGGCCTAAATTCTAATGAAACAAGTACTGAAGCCTAACAAGCATTAAATGTCATCCTACAATAGATAAGCATGATCAGAAAACCTACCTGATGCTTCTCCTTGGAGTCCATGGTTACTCAGTGCACTGCACATACCCCGAAAAACACAGGAACCACTCTAAGAGAGGTCCTCTTCCAAATAAAGTATTGGTTATTTGTGACACTGTCTGAGGAAACAAATAGGATAAGAATCATTTTTCTCTTTTGCATCTTTAAGGAAAATACTTTATACAATTTAAGATCAAATCAATATTCTGAAAAAAGATTACTCTAATTGTATTTTTTTCAGCTCTGGACTGCATTTTCTAAAGTCATCAATTAAATGGTTAAAAAACAGCATAACTAGAATAATGTCTCTTGTAAAACGTAACATGATGAACACCTTGGCACTTGACATATTTTCTTGATACATCTAGGAAAGCTGCCAAATTCTGCCTCAGAAAAAGCAGCCCGATTTCATCAGGTGCAGCAAGAATGGTAGTCTTTAAATGCCAGCTGGGATAGAGCTGGCTATCATTAACAGCCATTTGTTTTGTCTTTTATTTTTAACTCTAACCCAAGTCTCTGCACAAATAATCTCTGCAGGAACTAATCTTTCTTTGTTAAATCTGAGGTATTATTAGCCAGGCCTGAGGTTCTAAAAAAGGGGGCCAGAATCCACATGTCATATTTTAGCATGATTTGGACTATCAGAGTCTAGCTGGGAAGCTTCCTCTCCCAATTTGCATTTTTATACCTGTGGATCAAGATCTAATCATAACCTGCACCTTAGCTATACATTAGGCGCTAAAGCATGATACAACTCTTTTGCCTTGGTATATAAAATTAATCCTAGGCTTTTTAAAAAAAGTTTAATTCTCTATATATACCCCAATAATTACAGATGCTACGACCTACAAATAGCTACAATTCAAGCAATAACAATAGCATTTAGGCTTATATACTGTTTCATAGTGCTTTAGCACTCTACATGGTTAGGTGAAATAATGCGCTTAAGTTCTTTCTACTTTGCTAGCTAACAAAGTATCTAGGAAAATATTTTATTATCAATAATAAATGACTTACAATGGAGGTATGTACATCTTCCACTGTAAATCCTACCAATGTCAATATTGGTATAATATTATCACTGCTGAAAAAACAGCATTATCTAGAGAGTTAAAAGAGACAAAGTTAATATGCATTGTTCAAGAATCTCTACACGTGATCTCAAAAAAAAAAAAAAAAAAAAAAGAGGCAGATGGAACGTTGCTAACCAGGATTCATTGCGGGTAGACCTTTTACTAAATAAATAACAACCAGGGGTCACACGTGCTGCTTCCAGACCAGACCAGACCAGCCTAGCAGGCGGATGGGCAAGCGATGGGGGCATTTTCTCTCAAGCTTCCCACCTGGGCCTCAGGGGCAGCTGACCGCATAGCCTCGTGCTCCCTGGTCGCCCCCCCACCTCGCAGGCAGGCGAGGCCCAGCAACTGCGGAGAATCCGGACGGAGGTCGAGATGCGGGCTGGTGGGGAGGGGGGAGCCGAGCGGTGACGGCTCAGCCCTGACTCGCCTTCCTCTCTGCCGCCAGCTGCGGAAGGGATCGGTTGGGGTCGCCGCCTGTCCTGCTAGCCCCTCCAAGGCATTAAAACCCCGGTTTTGCTACCCAGCCTGGGGCCCTGAAACTCAGACCCTGACTTTTTTTGATAGGCGGTTTCCACTTGCCCAAGGCGGCTGCAACAGAAGCAGGAAAAGCGCACCAGCTCCGATATCTCTTTCGGAGCCTGGGCGTCACCCTGCACTCTGCACATGCGCGGGAGCGCTCTCTTCTTGTCCCACTAAAGCGCCTGGGGTTGCTTGGATGGTTAGCAGGCCGAGAAGGCAAGGCAAGCAAGGCAAGGAGAGCGAGCAGGAGGCGCCTGCTTGCTTCGGTCCGGGGCGGCTTTCGCTTTCCCCCCCCCCCTCCTCCTTTCTCCACCCCCGGTTCCACCTCCTCCGGCTAGCCGCCAACGGGCAGGAAAGGCGGGAGAAACAGCGAAGGTGACGACGGCGCTGCTCTTCTCCGACCTCCGTTTGTTGCTGGGCCTTTGGCTCGCCGCCAGTGGGGTGGTCAAGCTTGCAAAGGAAAAGGTGCGCGGCTTCCCTGGCGTGTGAGCGTCCAAAATGCCTCCTGCATGTAAAGGGCTTGTTTGCTTTCTTGGGAGGATACTTTTCAGAGCAGGGATTCCTTTTCTTTCCTTGCCCCCATCCTGGGGTTTGTTTCGCACAACTTTTCACTTTTTCCCTCCTCTGGGCTTTTTAAAAAACTAACACAAAAGCCATATCTATCTATCTATCTATCTATCTATCTATC
>JAEANM010013373.1:0-14420 GCA_017656035.1 Myanophis thanlyinensis | reverse complement strand
TACGGGGAGGGTCAAGGAGTTCCAGCAAGAGAGCACAGATCGAAACCGCGGACAATCGCGGATTCCGACCTGCCGGCAAAGAAGCCAAACCGGAAGTCGAGATGGAGCCTGTTTTGACCCATCCACACGGCCTCCAGGCAATGGCCCATCACTTTGATGGCTTCGTTGGGGTGGCCTGGGGTGGAAATGTACAACTGCATATCATCAGCATACTGGTGAAAACTCACCCCAAAGTCACAGATGATCTCACCCAGCGGCTTCATATAGATGTTGAACAGCAGGGGCGAGAGCATCAACCCCTGAGGCACCCCACATATTAGGGGCCTTGAGGTCGATCTCTGTCCCCCTTTCAACACAAATTGCAAGCAGCCAGAGAGGAAGGAGGAGAACCACCATAGCATGGTGCCCCCCACTCCCAACTCATCCAGCCGCTGCAGCAGGATACTGTGGTCGACAGCCACAGAGAGAGAGAGAGAGGTCTAATAGGACCAGGACAGAGGAATAACCCCTGTCCCGAGCCTTCCAGAGATCATCAACCAACGCAACCAAAGCTGTCTCTGTGCTGAAACTGGGCTGAAGCCCAATTGGAGAGGATCCAGATACAATGCTTCATCCAGATGCTGAGGAAGCTGTCGTGCCACCACAGTCTCAACAGCCTTCGCTAAAAAACAAAGGTTGGAGACCGGCCGATAGCTAGACAACAAGGTTGGGTCCAGGGATGGCTTCTTGAGGAGAGGTCTCACCACCGCCTCTTTCAAGGCAGCTGGCAGGAACACCTCTCTCAAAAAAGCATTAATAATCCCCTGGAACCAACCTTGCATCACCTCCCGGGTAGCCAACACCAACCAGGAGGGGCATGGATCTAACGAACATGTGGTGGCATTAAGGCTACCCAGCAATCTGTCCACTTCATCTGGGGTCACAGGGTTGAACTCAGCCCAGACGGTCTCACCCATGAACGGCCCTGCCCCCCCCCATCCAGATATGCCCAGTTAGAGTCCAATCTTCTCCGAATCTGAGCAATTTTATCCTGCAGAAAACAAGAAAACTCCTCGGCCCACCCCTGCAAGTGATCCTCCCGCTCCCTAACCTCAAGAAGGGAGCGGGTCACCCTAAAAAAGGGCAGCTGGGTGGTTATCTGCTGATGCAATAAGGGTGGAAAAATGAGAATGCTTCTCCGTCCTTATCGCCACTAGATACGTCCTAATATAGAATCGTAGAAGAACAGATATCTATAACATCTGTTCTAAACTTTGCAGGTAGTCCATAGTCAGCACCTACTCTTTCAGTGACCATTTGAAGTATCAACATCACCAAAGAAGAGAAAATACAACTGGTCTTTAAATGTCTAGCCATCAGTGTGTTTGCAGTCACATTTGCGATTTGGATCTTGGTTATCATTTCACAGTTATGATGGTCACAGTGTCCCATGGTCAGCTGATCGCCTTTGTAACCTTCACTATCAGCTTCCAATAGGCAAAGTCAATGGGGAAACCAGCAGGAGGTTAGATATTATGATCATGTGACTGCAGCATTCTGCAACCACAGAATTCGCCTAAGAACAGCAAATGGAACTGCTGCAATTTCCACCATAAATCAGTGCAGTCATGTGCATTGCAATTACTGTTGCTTAGAGATGCCAGTCCCAATTACCATTGTTAAGTGATGGTTCCCTGTATATTTTATTATAAAATAGGAATATATACATACCATTGCATAGCACTTGTGTCTGAAGCACAGAAGCATTTCAGGGTTGAAACGGTTAGCCAGTGACATTTCTGTTGCCTGGGGGATGCCCAGCAGGGGCTCCTTCCGTGTCCCTGGAAGGAACTTGAGTAAAGGATGGGAGCTCACTCTGCCCCACAGCAGCACTCAAGTCTCAAACACAGGCATGCTAAACTCCAATCCAGCATCCAAATCGTGTGAGCTACCATGCTCCTTACAGATCATTATATCATTACTTGCTTTTAAAGTAATACCATGTTTAACTTTAAAAAAAAAGTTAATTGTAATATTTTTTGAAGTTTAAGTAAAAAGCCCAATGGGACAATCCATCTACCTGAAAAGATTCTTCAAGAGCTTGAGTTTTACTTTTTAAGGTCACATATTATTCCTTCAAATTTGGATTGCGCATGGATGTAGATAATTATGATTCATCTCTAGCATATAAAATGTGCCAAATCAGATAAGTTATTTCAGGTTATTATATTCATCAGCTTGGCTTGCTTCAGAGTTACTAACAAAAAAGTCTGCAATTTGCTTTTGTCTCTCAAAAGCAGCAAGGTCCAGCCTAGCTTTAAGAAAACTCTGAAATCCTACTATTATAAATGGGAGAGGTTTGAGCAGAATCAGTAAAATGGATTGCTCAACCCAGAACTACAAATGAAGGAATAAAGCTATGAAATCCCAAAGGTACTCATTACTGTACCTGAATCTGCTCTATTACAAAGGCAATATGAATCATTTTCATTGTATTGAAAGAGGAGTTATATGTAAAATGGTGTCTGCCTTCTAAGCTATAACCGCTGAGAAATATTGACTTCTAACAGCAGGTACAAAACTGTTGTTAATAGGAAGCACACTGAGTCGTTCATTTCAATTGTTCTATTCCTACTGAGATTTATCTTTCAATACAATAATACAGTTCAGTACAAAGTGAACATTTAGGTGACATATTTTCCAAAACGTGCTTTTGATTATTCAATCAGGCACTATGTCTATTTTTTTTCAGAAGTTGCTCATACTAAACTTCTGAATTAAATTCTCTCTTCAGTTTGAATCTTAACTTTCTCAGTACCGATTATTCTGCCTAGTAGACTGCCGAGGACAATTAATCCTGATTAAATAGACTTTCATATGCTTTATCTGCTTTGGTTTAGAGACAGTAGTATCAAAGTCTGATAAATGGATGAATTTTTGTATAGAAAATGAGGTTTTTTTGCATGCTTGTAGTTGTACATAAAGATCATTGTTTATTCGTGTAAAATAAATATATCTGAGTCTTCATATTGGCTTCTAAAATGTTAAAATTCAATTATTCTCTGCCCTATTTGGTCTTCCACCCAGCATTGAGGCATCAGTTCTAATTTATATGATCTGTTAGCCAATAAAGTGGGGATAATATAAACCAACTCACATAAACCAAATCTCTATATAAAAAGTGGTGGTCAAAAGGTGAGGAATAAAATTGTGTTTAAGACAAGTTTCCATTGTACAGATTTAAAAAAAACAACCTTTAATTCTGTCAAGAGAGAGAGAGAAACTCTAGAGGCATTATCTCAGTCACTTGTTTCTACATTTGATCTGCATTCTTCTCGGAAAAGACACATTGCAGAATTCTTCCTTTGCTCAGGAAGCATGGGCCACTTCAATTCACACTGTTTAATGGATGCTGCCAAGGCTTTCATCCTTTGGTCCTTGGCTTTTATGCCATTTCTCAAAAGACAATAAGAAAAGAAAGAGAGGAGGCTAGTAGTTGTTCTGCTTGGGATGGAGACTTCTTTCAACCACAGATCAATGGAAGCTTAATGAAAAGAAATGGTTCCATGCTAGGCATGCAGTAACATAGATCTAGATAGGACAAGCAGCCTTAAGCTTGGCCATCACCATATCTGAACTCAAAGAGTGACATACCTTAAGCATTGCCCATTGCTTATGCCTCCAAATCAGCAGAATAATAAAATACTAAAGCAAGAGAAGAAAACCTACTGCTATCTATCCTAATTTAATTCATTGGAAAGATTATACAGATTAAGCATGCATACACCCTACTCCTTCTTTTAATGCAAGACGCAACGAAATCACAAAGATTGTTTTATTTTAGTTGTAAGTCTCAAAGTTTCAAAACTACTGACTGGATTCAAATTCCTGAATAGACGTGTGGATGACGCAGACCATAGACATTTATGAGCAAAATTAACGTCACATCGTTGTTTGTGAAAATTCAGCCTTTAAGAAATATGCAGGAGTAATAATGCCAAATAATTTATGTTTGAGTTTTGACCCTAGACCCTAATTCTCCAGAACAAGAGCATTAAACACATGCACACAAATATGACTTAATTTATCTTATTGCAGTCATGCCTTTCTCTCTTTCTTTCTTTTCAACAGGATTTTGGAGAACAAACTAACCACCTACATTGTATCTCTGACATAGTTTTATTCCAGGCATCTGTATTTTGGTGTGGAATGGTACAAATTGCGATCATTAAATTCCAAGACTAGTCCCATAAATTGAAATAAAATTACCTGATTTAAATTTGGCTGCCATTCCCATTCAAAGTAGTCCCCTTAGGCAGCTGTACACCGATCCCAACACCTCTTCCATTTTTGGAATACCTCCTGGAAGTCACATTCTTCAAGCCCGTCAAGCACCTTCTTCGATTCACACTGGATATCCTCCACCATGCCAAAACGGCAACCCTTCAGCTTCAATTTCATCTTTGGAAACAGAAAGAAATCACAGGGGGACAAATCTGGTGAATAAAGGGGATGAAGAATGATGATCATCTGGTTATGGGGGCAAAACTGGCATGTTGCGGGAGCTCTGTGAGACTCATTTCTTCATTCCCATAAGGTTGCTTCAACATTCCATGGGTTTTGGTTGGCGATTTCCCAAGTTTTGTGCAGAATGTTAGCTCTCTGCTCCAATTTCGAGTCCATCACGATTTTGCAAATGCGCGGATGCATGTGCTAACTAAAGCATCTGTAATGCAGGACTCAATGAAGATAGCACTTTGAAACTTTGTGTAGCTTCTCCTCAAGATTGTTACGCATCACTGCTGCGTGCACATGGCAATCATGTGATCCATTCCCCCACAGCGAGTACAGTCTCGTAATTTAATGATCGCACCTCGTAAGTGGCATAATCCTCTAAAAAAAACATGTATGTTGTCCATATGTAGTTTCTATAATTTACAAAGCTAATAGAGAGTTGAGTATTTAGGATCACTAAGCTGAAAGCACTGTTACAAAGTTAATTTAAAATATTACCAAAATATTAACTGAAAGTACTGTACTGGAGTTCTACATGTATTTGTTGTCTTATGAGAAGAAGCTCCATATGTTCTAAATTAATTCCATTGAATTTAAAAGGACTAAGTGAATATAGAATTGTTGCATGATTGGCCCAAGATTAATACTGAAAGGGTTTATCTTCATTTCCTTTCTTGTAAATTCCTGTTTTCCTCCTGGCTCCTGTTTTAGAAGCACTAGAATCCCACAAGGTATTTCCATCCCAGAAGCACAAAGAGGAACAGGAAATACCAAGTCTTCCTGTTTGTGAGCCAACAAAGGTAATTTTCTTCCCACTCCTGCCCAAAACTTCTCATTTAGTGCAATGAATGACCATAATTGTTTTTCCAGGCAGCAACACAAAGAAGTCATCTGCCTCTCATATGAAAGAGGAAAGTCAATAGCCTGGGCTATATTAAAACAAGGTTTAGAGCTGGTTTCTCAGATTTGGACTTAAAAGTTGTAGTCTAGATCAGTATGAGATTATCCCAGCAAGCCAGTAGTCTTCCTTGAAGACCTGACATTAATTCTATCATCTATCTATCTATCTATCTATCTATCTATCTAGAATCAAAGTCAACAACCTCTTGTGCAGTAGTGACTAATAATATCACCTGCATGTGCAGAAAATTATGGTCAGTTTCTCTCTATTAGATCACTGATTGGTGGGATGCCACAGACCAAACATTCACTAATTACTGAGTGGAAACAGTGTGCACCTAAATCACAAGGATAGCTTTAGTTAGAAGGCATTACAAACTCAGGATGGGAGCCATAATCTAGGCAGCTCTATTTATGCATGAATGGGGGTGGGGGGTAATCAGGGGTGGAATCTGACCAGTTTTGCTACTGGTTCGGTGTGCGCACATACACACCAAATGCACTGCAGCGCAGCTCCTTAAACCTTTAAAAAAGAGGCACCAGAGGCAGCGGGGATCATCAGGAAGGCTCCGCAGACATGCCAAACAGATGATTAAGGTAAGTAAGAAAAAAAAATGAAGCTTGTATAAGGAAGAATAAGGGTGAATTTCACCACTGGGGGGTAATTCATTAAAAAGGAAAGATTTACTGTCTTATCTCTTATAGAAATATAATTTTTGCTGGGGTTGGCAAAATATGACATTTGCTATAATCAGGGGAGGGAAGGAAAAACATACAGATGAAGGTTTCTACAGACACCCAAGTCTTGCTCGGTGGAAGGAAATGATAAGACAAAGAGATAATATCTGCCACTTCTCTGATTTTGTTAATCTCCCTCCAGAAATAGCTTCTTTACTGCAAAAAAAAAAAAAAAAACAACGCACCATCAGGTTATAATTAGATACAGTATATCTTGGGCAAGAACTTTTTTTAAAGCTTACTTGACTCATTTCCTAAAAATTGCCTTTTACTAGCTAATATCCACATTTGTAACATAAACTAATGTTCAAAACCAGGATTTATCAGGACTTAGACAAATGCCCTGTCTAGATGTTCCTGTTAAGAATTTATTCCTGTTGAACAGTTGAAAAAGAAAATAAACCAACATACTCATCAAATAGAACACAGTAAACTGATTATTAATTGTCATGACCTTGTTAAATGGAAGCTAGGGGTGATAAAACACAGTCAAGTACATTCAAAATATAACTTATCCAGAACATGAAGAATACTGGCGGTATTTAAAGAACACCTCCTAGAGAACCTATTTACCAGGGAAGAAGTAGTCGGGCATCTAATTTCAGAAGACCCCATAGAGTAAGAGACAAGCATGGATCAGATATAATTTGTAACAGTAATATACATTTTGAAGCATTCTTGTTTATGTTTTTATTGACTAGATAATCAACTCTGTCTTTGGTAGCTTATTCCAGGTGATGTTCAACATGCCTTCAAATGCTTTAACCTCTCAAGGTAAAAATTTCAGAAGACAGCTTCAGTTCTATTTTTGCTATTCCTTGCAGATGCAAATCCAGTTATGCTGCAATTTGGTTTGTAAAAACTGAGTAACATCCACTTTTATGCCTCGGCATCGACTATTTCATTTTCGGCACAGCTATGATCCTTATTGTGTAGTTTGTATCTTTCTGTGTCCCATATTGTATTTAACTTCAAATCACCTTAACTAGTCATACCTTATTACCAAATGTGGCACAAACAAATCCTTCCTCATATTGTTCAACTGATTTTGTACTAACCCTGAATAGCACAAAGTTCCTAGATATGCTGTTGCTAAATGAATATTGAGCGAGAGAAGTGCCAATGAAATAAACATACTGGTAGGTACTGAACGTGATGAATAAGACTTTGAATAACCCTGCGGATTTCAGAGACTGAGAAACAAAAGCCATTGTATTGAATTAGCAGGGGAAGATAAAATTAATTTGGTTCTGATTTTAATAAAACTAATATTGTGTCTACTTTGTGTCCTAATCTGACAACAAGAAAACAATTATGCTTTTTTGTACCGGTATTTGGTTTGGGCAAATTTTTGCATTAGAATAAATGCAAAAATCCTGGATAAAAATATACACATACTTTCTTACGCATGGAAATCCATGTGAATTTTTCAAAGACAACATTGAAAACATTTGCAAGCTAACAAGGAAGTTGCCCAGGGTGTGTTTAGGTTTACAAAGAGGGTAAAAAGTGAAATAGCTTTCTTCTTCTTTATGCTGAACTAACCTTGAAAGCTAAAGAAGGGTTTCATACAATATTGCACATTCTTCATACCCTGTACCTATTTGAAGCCAAATAAAAATACATCTGTGCCATTCCGCTGTATTCTCAGAAAAGAATACCAGTGAAAAAACTCACCATGCCAGGCTTCATGCAGAGTTTAGGAATAAACCTCAACTCTCTCCCCATATCAAGAAACTTCAGTCATTATCAAGTCAGAAAGCTACAGGAATCTTAAAAAAAACTCTGAAAACACTGCAAACAGAACTTCTGCTATATAAAATAAAGTGAAATCAACGCTTCAGTCATTATCAAGTCAGAAAGCTACTGGAACTCATAGAATATTTATTTAATTTAACATGCTATAAAATTAATGCTTAGGATCATCCACCACAGACTAAAGCCCTACATGGTAAAAGAAATACCAGATATTCAAGCTGACTTTGGAAAAGGCCAAGGAACACACTGTATTATTGCTGATGCGTGCTAGATAATTTAAAAAGTCAAAGAATATTTTTTTAAAAGTCATCGATGATTATGGATGGCTTTCAATTATCATGTCAAATGTTTATTTATTTATTAGAATTTGTCAAACAAATAAAATACAATAACAATACAAAATAAACAGTGAGTAAAAACAGATACAAGAATAAGAAAAATAAGAAAATACAATGACAGGGACGATAGGCACATTCGTGCACTTATGCACGCCCCCTCTATTGTCCACTTAAGTATGATGTAAGGTCCACAGAAGTCAATATGCGACTGAAACTATGAGAATTTGTAGCAGATACAACTGAATCAGGTAGAGCATTCCAGACTTTGGCAACTCGATTATAAAAGTCATATTTCTCACAGTTGAGTTTGGAACGATTTACATTGTTACAATAAAGAGGTTGTTAGCGTGTGTTAGCACCCTTTACTTGAGGTTCTGTGGACTGTATTAAACAGAAAAACAAGGAAAGAGAGGGGAGGAAGGGAGGGTGAGAGGGGGGAGAGAGGGGGTGGGTGAGGAAGGGAAAGAGAGGGAGAGATAGAATCAATAGAGGAGAATATTTGTAGCTCAGGGTTGAAATGAGGGGTCCTTCGTGCTCTCTGAGCTTGCTTTTTTTTTCTTGTAGATGTTTCACTAACCTAACTAGGTAACATCATGATTGCTAGAGAGATGGAAATTTGGCCATTTTCTTTGTGGTCTTAAGACTGGGAGGCACCTGCTCAATGTTGACATAAAAGTGCAACTGCTGGCCAGCTTTATCCTTTGCATATTGAAGATAGAAAATTCAAAACCTCCTGAAATACCAGGGAAGTGGAAGGTCAAAGCCCAAAACAATGACACGGCTGACTATTAATGAAGAACTGGAAATGATTCAGCTATGCTGTAAGCAGGGGAAACTAAGTCAAGGAATGCCATACTAGACTAGCATGCCTGGAGATGAGATAATATTGTTATTGCATTAGTAGTGTTACGAAGGGTCAAAAGGAGACAGTGTCATGATATTGCAGTGCAACTCCACCCTTTACTTGTCTACAAATTGTTGAAAGGCAAATCCATAAGGGCTTGCATTGTGATGTCACAACACACATTCTGTCATTCCTTGTTAGGAACTGCAGCTCAAGATAAAAGAGTAGCGTATGCATATAATGTCAATATAGATTTTCTGATCTTCAACTGAAGGTCACTATGTTGTCATTATCGAAGTTTATTACCATCTCAGATTCTGTCACTTCTAGAGTTATATATTTCTCTTTCTAAGTTCACTGGCATGGTGATGGAAAATCCATGTGCAAGCATAAATAGAATAGAATAGAATAGAATAGAATAGAATTATTTATTGGCCAAGTGTGATTGGACACACAAGGAATTTGTTTTCGGTGCATTATATACATCAGCTCATTGCTAAGTTAATTATTTTATCTCAAGAAGCAATATTTGTTGGAAATTTAGTGAAATATGTTGCAGACTTGCCTTTCTTTTCTAACAGGGCCACAAGGAGGAGACTAGTAGCGCTGGTTTTAATTTCCACCAGTAAATTACAATTCGCCTTCCCATTGAACAGGAAGAAAATATGGCTGCTTGAAACTATGATGTCAAATCTTATATTATTTCTTTAAGCTGGATTTTAAGCAAACTGGAGTTCTCCAATTAACAGAATAACAGAACAGAATAATAGAGTTGGAAGGGATCTTGGAAGTATTCTAGTCCAATCCCCTGGTCAGGCAGGAATCCCTGTACCATTTCAGACAAATGAATGAAATTAATGAAATAACAAACCAAATAATTGGAAACTAAAGCAAGTCCTCCAGATCTCCTCACAGCTGCACAAAAGGGGAAACAATGGACAGCAAAAGCTTACATGCCTAAGGTTAATTCATGGAGCACTGAAGAATGGATTTATGTTATATCTACGTAAGGCTAGTATATGTTCTTAAATCTAACTTTGCCAAAGAGCTTCCAATTTCAGCTCTTTGAAAATTGTATCTATATGATTAAAAAGGACACTTTGGGACATTCCGTTTTAGAGGCACAGCTTTACCTCTTTGACAAACAGCTTCCAGTAAGGAAAGTTTTTAGAAATATAAGGTAGGATAATCACTTGTGTGAAGTGTTCTCCATACACCTCAAGCTCAGATCCTAATTTAATTTATATTTTTGTTTTTATAAACCCAATGGTACACTAAAGATTAAACTGTATTACTATATAACTGGCACTCGCTCTGTGCAATAAAAAATCACTGCAGCCTTTAACACAATCCCTGAGGTGACATCTAATTTCACTGAAAATCAAAACCTTCTAAATTGTTCTGCCACTTCATAAACTCAATATATCAGTGCATCAGTAATCCATGCATCCCTAGATCTAGGCACAGAATTGGAGGGAGGAGGGATTTGCCAACAACTCAATATCAATTCAATGTCAGGCAAGTTCAGTGGTTCAGGGGAAGGTATCCAGTACTTGTGTTATTTTATACAAGTTGATTACTAGTGACCCCATCTTATAATGGAGTTTCTGTTCAGCAATGACTTCATCCATTTTTTCCTTCTGTTAAGCCCACCTGGATTGTTTCCTGCAACAGAGACCTAACAAGATTGTGTCTGCTAAATTGTCATTTTGGTACATACATTCACATCCATGAATCCCAAGATAGTCATTTCATCAAAGTCACAGAACACTCAAGAATTACTTCAACTCTTCTGCCTGAGGCTACTTTACCCTCAAAAGGTAAAAGGTTTACTCCTTCACTGCTTTGATGACATATTTTTAGACAATTCTGATTTCTGTATACTGCCAAATACAATGGATTTCAAAGTTGTTAAAACCAAGCACTACAAGTTTTACTTGTGGGGTTCTGTTAAGGAAAACCATTTATTTCTTACAATTATTTTTATAAATAACTCAAGCAGAGGTGAAATTCAGCTGGTTCTAACAGGTTCACTAGAACCAGAAGTAAATTTTCTAAGCAGTTCAGAGAACCGATAGTTAGAAGAAATCTCCTTTTGTTTTTTCCCACTTTACAGGGTTAATCCTGTAAGGAAGTCAGGAAAGAAACATCCTGGTGTTGTTTCTAGCCTAATCTTTATTGCCCTGTTTACAGAAACTGCCCACCCAGTCACATGACACCCCCCAGCCATTTCCACCAAGCCACACCCACAGAACTGTTTGTAAAAAAAATTGAATTCCATCACTGAATTCAAGGCAATAAACATACCTAATATTCCTTCCTTCTCCTATTTTCCCCACAACAATCCTGCAAAGTGGGCTGGGCTATGAGGGAGTGACTGTCCCAAAGAGTGTTTCTCTCTGTGTATCTCTGTCTCTGTCTCTCTCTGTCTCTTTCTCTCTTCCCCTTCATCTACCTACCTACCTATTATTATTATTATATTTCTATAAAACTCATATACGTTTTCTGAAAATGATTAGATCATGTTCTTTAGGGAGGTGGTTCTACAACATATACTAGAGAATGGGCAAAGGAACTTAAGGATCATAAGAAAAACAGTTCTCTAATTTCTGCTCCTATGATGAATTTGTGAGCAGGGAGGTCTTTTAGAAAAAAAACACAAACTTACGTCTACATAATAATTGGGATGGGTCAATTTGAACATCTGTAATTTTGCACAAGAGTAACAAACTGAAGTCTACATTTAACATTCTAGCTCATGAGCAATGGTTGCACAGTGATCAGAATGCAGTATGGCAGGCTAACTTTGCCCACTACCAAGAGTTTGGTCTTGACCGACTCAATGTTGACTCAACCTTCCATCCTTCCAAGGTCGATAAAATGAGGGCCCAAATTGTTGGGGACAATATGCTAACATTTGTAAACTGCTCTGAGAGTGCTGTAAAATATTACGGAATGGTATATAAGTCTAAGTGCTGTTGCTATCTCCTGATTTAGATTAATAGCACAGTTCTAGGCCTGTATTTCCACTTTACTCTAACTCTGGGACAAACATGCTGTAGCAATATCTTTTTTTTCCTGCAGTTACTCCAGACATTGCCTTTATCTATTTCTCAGTCTGTGCTATCAATTAATAGTGCATTGGAGAAGGCAAAGATAAACTATTTCTGCATTTTTAGCAAGAAAACCACATGGATAGAAAATATAAAATAACATCCAAGATAACTTAGAAGACATTCTTTATTTACAAGATGTTAAGATATTGGATTTAAGCTGAACAGTTGTAGGGCTGACCAGATGTGAAGGCTGATGCAAGAAAGGCTGATGTAACAGGACAATGAATCAACATTTGGTATCTTCCCTTTAAGAAGGAGGCTATAGAAAATTCCCCTTTGAGAGGTGGTTATATAAGGAAGCCATTAGAGGGCATTCCTTCCTTGTTTCTTGTTCATTGTTCCTTGCTGGTTGTTCATTGTGACTGGTTTACAGAGCAGAGTTGTCTATGAAGTATTAAGTTATTTGCTACAACGTGTATTGTATATATTCCTGAAGATAAACCACTGTTTAAAGTCTAAGTCTCTGTGTGCAGTGCTGTTGCTCCTGGGTTGTCTCATAAAAGTAGTCACGCTGGAAAAAAACTCTGACAACACTGCAAACACTCTGACCCTCTGCTATAGAAAATGAAGTAATCAACACTTCAGTCATTATCAAGTCAGAAAGCTACTGGAACTCATAGAATATTTATTTAATTTAACATGCTATAAAATTAATGCTTAGGATTATCCACCACAGACTAAAGCCCTGCGTGGTAAAAGAAATACCAGATATTCAAGCTGACTTTGGAAAAGGCCAAGGAACACTCTGTATTATTGCTGATGCGTGCTAGATAATTAAAAAAGTCAAAGAATATTTTTTTTAAAAGTCACTATATGCATCAGTGTATTATGGGCGGCTTTCAATTATGTCACTCATGTCAAATGTTTATTTATTTATTTATTAGAATTTGTCAAACAATAACAATACAAAACAATCAAACAGTGAGTAAAAACAGATACAAGAATAAAAAAATAAGAAAATACAGGGATGATAGGCACATTCATGCATTTATGCACACCCCCTCTATTGTCCACTTAGGTATGATGTAAGGTCCACAGAAGTCAATTTGCAACTGAAACTATGAGAATTTGTAGAAGATACAACTGAATCAGATAGAGCATTCCAGACTTTGACAACTCTATGACAAAAGTCATATTACTTACAGTCGAGTTTGAAATGATCTACATTGAGTTTAAATCAGTTGTTAGTGCACGTGTTATTGTGATTGAAACAGAAAAAGTCATTTACTTATACATTACTGTGTATAATTTTATATGCAATTCCTAGGTCTGACCGCCAGCAGTGCAGTTCTAAATGTGCTCAGAAAAATGAGAAACCCAGAACATCTCATTGTTTGTATAAGAAACTTATGTGTAGATCAGTAGTTGTAGTACAGACTAGGGTGAAACAGATTGGCTGCGAATGGGCAAAAGAGCATGACAAGGTTGAATATTCTCGCCTTATTTATTCAGCCTATATGCTGAATATATATTAATTGAGACTGGATTGAAAGAAGTTTAGTATAGTTTTAAAACTGGAGAATGAAATATCTATAATCTGCCCTATGCACCAAAAATGTAAAGAATGCAAGCGCTAATAATAAAAGCAAGGAGCACAGTAAAAATAGGACTAAAATTAACTATAAAGAAAACCAAACTAATGACACTGGGTACAACAACCAGCTTAGAACTCATATTGAAATCTCAAAGAGGGGAATAATGTCTGCATTTTAGAATTAACCATCAAGGAACCAGCAGGAACCAGCAGAAATATGTTATGGACTAGCATTTGGTAGAGCAGCCACAGAAAAAATATTCAAATGCTATGATCTGTCTATATCAATGTTTCTTATCTTGGCAACTTTAAGATGTTTGGACTTCAACTCCCAGAATTCCCCAGCCAGCTGGGGTTGATGTCCAAACATCTTAAAGTTGCCAAAGTTGAGAAACACTGGTCTATACCAATAAAGAATAGAATCATGCAAGCCATGGTATTTCCTGTAACATTCTATGGGAGTGAATTTTTGGCTTTAAATACACAGGTAGAAAATATATGAATGTTTTTGGTGTTGGAGAAGACTCATGGGAATACTAAGAAGAGTCAAGAAAATAAATTAACGGACCATCAAACAAATCAACCCATATAGTCACTCAAGGTACAAATGCCCAGCCTCAAATTATCCAATTTCAGATATCTCATGCAAGGATGCAAAAATAATGCTGGAAAGGAAAGGAAAGGAAAGGAAAGGAAAG
>JAEANM010013372.1:0-14420 GCA_017656035.1 Myanophis thanlyinensis | reverse complement strand
AAGGAAGGAAGGAAGGAAGGAAGGAAGGATGGAAGGAGCATTCTAAAAGACTAATCTTCAAAAATACCCATGCATTTCAGCAGAAAAAATATGTAGTCCTTTACAGTTCCTGCTAAGTTTTAACTGTATGGAAGTTGATAATGTGTGTACATTTTTAACTGAGCCACTATTATGCAGCTAAATCTAAGAAATGTGTTTAATATAAAAATGCCACTAATATTCTGTACTGCTGCAACCAAAAGTAAACCAAGTTGTTAAAACAGTCCTGTCAACAAAATGAGTTAGTAAAGGCAGTTTACTAGTTGATTAGAAATGGGTTAAATGTCCAAGCTTAAGAACACATAAAGCATACGCTTCTGTCTGCTTCAGATAGGCACAGAGCAGATAAGATAGTAGAGTTGAGTAATGTGTCCTTTGCTAAAAAGATTCCAACAGAACAATGCAAGCATCACTATTGACAAAAGGGAACATTGGTTTTTCAAAATGTGTTATACTATTAACTCCAAGGCATTTGGGGTTTTTTATACCTAAAATATAAAATTTTTATACTTCAAGGCTTCAGAAGCTTTAGGGAAATTTTTTAAAAGTTGCCACCAAATGATTAATTCTGATTGAAAAAAAAGGGGGAGATTATGAAATACATAAGGAATACTGTATTAATTATATTTAATCAAAGGTTCTGTTATTTTAAACGCCCTGAAATTAAATTAAAACCAATTTTAGTTTTGTGTTCTCACCCAATCCATGTTTATAACCTACTTTGCCTAGTTTTGAGAATGCAATCACTAGCCCAGACATAGCTATGTTGTAGGCCAGTAATGGGTTTTTAGCCCTGAATACAATAACAAAAGCCAGAAAATATATCATTTTAGGCATCACAGAGTGCTGCCAGGCAATATTCGAATGTGCATCTTAACATATGTAATAGAAATAAAGAATACCTTCTTCTGCTCTAAAAGATATTATGGTGTTGATTAATTACAAAGCTTGGCCATTTCCCAAAGTTTAAGTATTCTCGTTTTAGAACATCTGACAAAATGAACTGTTAGTTCCATGATGGTGAAACAATGGCACGGGTGCCACAGGTGGCACGCGGAGCCATCTTGCTGGGCACACAAGCTGTCCCCAACTTACCTCCAGCTGAGCATGCACATGGAATTGTGCATGCATGTATGCGTGATTGCAGAGACCCAGCTGGTCTTCAGGCCTCCGCTGTGCATGCACACAATTGCAGCAGGAAATCCAGCTGGTCTTTGGAGCTCTCCCGCACATGCACACGATTGCTCATGTGTGGTGTGAATGTCTGCATTCAGCGTGTGTGCATTGCATGTGCAAAAGCTGTATATATGCGCAGATGGTGTGGTTGCACATGCAGCGCACGTGGAGGAGCCGCATGCAAGTGCACATGCATGTGCACAGCATGTACTTTTCGGCACTCGGTAAGTAAAAGGTTCACTACCACTGTGTTAGTTCATGAAAGTTTATGACTTTTAATGAAATTTGCTAGTCTGAAAAGATATTATCATATCTCTTCTGATTTTTGGCTACCATAGACTAGCATGCTCTCTTACAATGTCTTTGGTACAATCACTTACATTGTGCTTTGTGCAAAGTTCTCGCACTCCTGTGAGATAACCTTTGTCAGGAACAACCACTCCAGCTTCACCTTGAATTGGTTCTACCATAAAGGCCGCAACATTTGGATCTTGAAGTGCACGCTAAAAGGACAAACGCAGTTGTAGAGTAATCAGAGTCACTAAATACAATTCAGAAGAGGGGCAATTCTAGTCTTGGATAAGCTAAGATCTGCAACCAAGACATACTGAATCTTATTTCTTGAATAAGTCAGCTCATACCAGATTCCTTTAAATGTTAAAAAATGCAGATTTTATTCAGTTTAACACACAAGCATATGTCTCCATCCAAGTAAAAGAATTTGATTTGGTGGCATATTAAATTAACAATGATTTCAAATGTTCTCAGCGTGAGAAATGCACAGAATAGCTTTATAAAGTGAAATGCTCTTAAGAAAAAAAAAAACTGCATTAGTTTAAACAACACCTGACACATATATGCCAATGAATAGCCCTTAATATTTCTCTTCTCCAGTTCTTCTCAGTGGTAAATTTTCGAAAGGCGCATTTCTCCCTATACTTTACCAAAAGTTGCAGTTTTCATTAGAAACAAGTGAAACTTGTAATTAAAAGTTTGCCCTTTACTTCTGCCTCTCTTGTTCCTCAATCTCTGTTCTGCGTACTTTTTGTGTCTATTTTGCCTTATTTTCATTTTGCTTTGCTCTCCTTTGTGCTTGTATTATCCACCCTCCCTGCCTTCTCCACAAGTTGAGAGCCAGCATCTCAGTCCCTCGCCATGAATCGTATTCAAATTGGCGTGGGTTTTCATGGCCAGGGTCAGCTGGGCAGCACTGGGTTTCATTGGGTTGAAGCCCAACACTGAACCATATTCACATTGTTGAATAAGATTGTACCTCATCCTCACATCCTTTCCCTCCTTTCAACTTATATCGTACAGGCCCAGTTCACCTTTTCCATTCTGAAGTGCTTGCTTCCATTTCTAAACATTTTATTGAATTCTACAGCACATAACAATACAGCAGAAGCCTCCGTTTTGTCACATTTGGCTCCAAAGCAACTGGTGTAGGAACTATTTGGGTCCCAGAGGGATTTTTCCCACTTGATAGACAGGGAAGGTGGAGTTTTGTGCACAACTCTATTACAAACTATTATAAAACCATTTTGTTACTAATCCACCTGCTGAAGCGGTTCAACTCTATCACCAGCCCATGAGAAAATTCATTCATATGCAAGTCCACATCTCATAAGCAGGATCACTTAAAAGGCACCTCTTTTATACTTAATTTTATACTTTTATACTTAAAAAGACATTATTCAGAACCAGTTCTGCAAAAGCTATTCCAGCCTTCCAGAACAGTTTCCCTAAAATGAAAATACGTTCAGCTAAATATCTTGCAACACAGATTGGGAAATCGAGAGATACCTCAAGAGCAGGCAAATCATTGTAGGGAATTATTTCAAAACCTGGCATAAATGGTCCAAACCCATCGTAGCTGGAAGGATCTGTAGAGCTTGAGATTGCTGATAATGTTCTTCCCCAGAAGTTGCCAGCTAGTAGGGAGGAAAAAAGAAGAGTACACTCAGAGAAGTAACTATATTTACTGTTCAGTTATGTTTAGGCAGATAAGAAAAGATGCGAGTACCTATTTGTTCAAAAACACATTGTCACCTTTATTGTGGATAAACATAGATCGAATTCCTCCATCTTGATGGTTTCTGTCACAATTTTATTATATTTGTTTTTGAAACCATGCTACGCATAACACTGTTTAACCTACATTTTTCATTTCCAACTAGAACACAATGCTGCTATCTAATACAGACTCCTAAGAAGGGATGCTCATTTTTACATTATAAACACCTTGCAATATAATAACACCAAGGTCATGAAGTGGCAAACGATAGCACTTAAAAGTTGGTGATGATTGAATGCATGGAGTACCAACCGAACTGGAGCAGATCCCAAAGCAGCCGTGACCATTGTTTTATATTGTTATGATGAATAGAGCAAGACATTTTACATATTATAATTTTGAACTTTAAAATACGTGGCCATCGTAAACCTCCAGCACTACTATTATTATTATAAAAGAGAACTCTTCTGTTTTGTTAACTATATGTGCTTCTTAAGAATTTCAGCCAACGTACTGATTCTAGCTGGTTAAACTTGTAACACAATTCTCAATGCTAATATAAAGTCCCAATCAATATGAAGTTTTTCCTCTTCCAATTAATCTATTCACAACCGCAGCTTGACAGCAACTTAAAGCAAGATTTGTCTTAATGCCATAGAAGCTTATAACAGCTAACATGTTTATTACAAATGCTATTTTATAACACAAGAACAAGTAACTCTGTCCTTTGAAACAATAGGACACATTAAGATGTCATACTTGATGTTTAACTAAAAAGCCCAAAATCTGTTTTTAAATGTGAAAAGTATTCCCTATGTGATGTTTTGCTGTAGTTTCATTCGCTGGCTTTTGAGTACATTCGCTATACTGTTACTTTGCATAATCTGTAATTGGATTACTCACCTGCAAAAATGATCTTTGCTTTGTATTTTGGAATACCTTTCACTGAGTAAGCCCATTTACGAGCCAGCTTGCATGCCGTTTCTCCAGCCTCCACACCTAAGACAAAGAACACATACAACAGAGATGGGAAGGAAAGCAGGAAACAAACATTGCGGAGTCCAGGATGCTCTCGGCGCTTGGCTTGCTTTCAGACATTTCATTAACTGACTAGGTAACATCATTAGTGCAAGTGAGTGTGGGATTTGCTCCCTGTTTAGAGACAATAGCTTGCCTTGTCAGTGTTGGTGGGGCTGTAGGTTTCTTCTTGGTAGTTCCTTGATTGTGGCACTGCTTTCTACTTGCTTGTTTGTCTGGTGCTAATCCCTGTTTATCGGGTTATTGGCTGCTGGAGAGGATATGTTCTAGTCACATGGAGACATTTATGTACCATTCAAAAGAAGAAATAAAAAAGCTCAAAAGGAAACAAAAAGACCAATCCATTCTATTTGTGGAACTCTCCCTTGCTCAATTACAGCCTGGTCTCTCTCTTGTAAAAACTACACGATTCTTATTTCTTTATCCAGCCTCTTGTTTATACTGTGATGTTGTTGGAAGTCCATGCAGCATCTTCATGGCTGACCCTGTTTGGGCTCAGAAGCAAGGATAGAGCTCTTGGATAATACCAGTGTTGCAGACTAAAAAAGGTGGTTTAAAGATAACCCAAACAAAACACTGGCAAACCATATCCACGCTACTGTGAGGAAAGAAAATTGTATCGTTCAGGCTTTTTCAAGGGACAGGCACTGTCATAGGAATTTTTTTCCCAAAATATCCAAAGCATCCAATATATGGATTAAAAAAATTTTTTAAATTAAAGCTTTAAATTATTATTTTCTTTTCAATATTTTTGGTCAGCAAGTGTCATCTAGTGGTTTCACAGATGGTATGGTTTCTGAGGCAGTCCAGCTGTCAAATATATTTATTTAGCATACTATGTATGTGGCGGCTCAATTGGCAAATTATGACTTTGGGTAACTAAATTAGGATTTTTTTAAAAAATGAAAATGTAAACCAATAAGGTAAAAATAACAAAAGGACACATAAATTCCACCTTACTGAGATCTAGAAAAAGGGAGTAAGGCTTTGGGGAAAAAAACTTAAAAGCAAAGGTAGCATTTGATTCTTGATAAATAAATAAAAAAATACATTCGTTTTAACTGTACTTCTCAAGGGAACATTGAGATTCCCCCATAGGAAGACCATCCTAGCTGGGATGTGGGGGAGTCAGCACCATGGAATTACTGCTATGTATTTTCATTTTTTTAACTTTATTTAGTGTTTAACTTTAAAGTTTAACTTTAGTGTTAAATTGTGTTCCAGCCAGAATCACTTGCTCAGAGGAGCAGCCATATAAATTGAATGAGTGAATGAACAAAGGAACAAGGCATTCTCTCTTTTTAATGGGATCAGAACAGACTCAGAATGTTGCCTCCAACCAGATTTAGAATTTGCAGCTTGCTTCTATAAGACAGATGATACCCAGAGGTTTATTTCCATTCTGATTGAAGAGGTCAAGAAATGTTACCTGTGTTCATTGGAAGCACTTTGTTGTATTTGAACATCTTTGTGATATATTCTTCATATTCACCAAGCACGTCATTATAAAATGCTCTTGAAGTAAGAGTAAGTTTATCACACTGGGATTTCAAAGCGGCTATAATCTTTGGGTGACAATGGCCTTGATTGACAGCGCTGTAAGAACTTAAGAAATCAAAGTATTTTTTGCCTTCTACGTCCCATACGTAAACACCTGGAAAGGAATTAAAACAAGCAAAATTTAGTTGTTTCGAGATGCTCTATCTGCATGGGGAAAAAATATTAAGCAGCTATCAATGGACAGGGGACAAATACAGTACAAGTAGTCCTCGACTTACAATAGTTCATTTGGTGACTGTTCAAAGTTACAACGGCACTGAAAAAGTTGTGTTATGACTATTTTTTATACTTGCGCAGTGTCCTGGGTCATGCGATCACCTTTTGTCACTTTATGACAAGCAAAGTCAATGGGAAAGCCAGATTCACTTAACAATTGTGTTTCTAATTTAACAACTCGTGATTCGCTTAACCACTGTAGCAAGAAAAATCGTAAGACGAGGCAAAACTCACTTTACAAGTTTCTCACATAGCAACATACATTTTGGGCTCAATTGTGCTCATAAATCAAAGACTACCTGTACTGCTAGAAGTTGAAATAATATTCTCAATTATCTAGAATCTGCCTGAACAAAATGAGATTTACTTTTATTAGTTGTGCAGAGGCTGCATTGAAAGTCATGTATCTGATAAAATTATAGCTACATAATCAAGATTTCTAAAGTCACCTTTCAGGCACAAAGACACTTTATAAATGAAATTATGTTGTTTAATCAGCATGATAATAGTACAGAGTTCATCTTTTCTCATTTCTGGCAAGGTTCGAACACAAAAATTAAAAGTTTATCTTTTATAGCCTGGGTTGCACTCACAGAAAATTCACTCAGTGAAATACAGTGACAACATAATATAAACGAAGCTGTGCTGTGACAAATATTCTACTGATACTTAGACCACGTTGAAGTCTGAAAGTTCAAGTTGATAAAATGAAATGCTAAGAATAATCCTCTTCCTTTGAAAATGACTGCGTACATACTTGTGCTAAGAAAAACCTTCTCATTTGAGTGAACTGCCGGGTTTCTTCCTTCCTTAGTGCTAATCACAGTTTACTTTTTTTTTTTTATGCATTCTATAGGTGGAGTTTGGGAGAAACCCTGTCTCATTATTTCCCTCATTCCCCAAGAATGATAATACATGCTGGAACAAATAAGCTAGAAGGACCTCAGTCCTGGTCTATGATAATCTGGCAATATCAAGCATAGACAGCATTCTATATTTTCGTTAAGAGATACTATCATTAATTGATATAAACATCAAGCGCAAAAAAATCCACTCAAAAGACAATCATTCATTCTTGGTTGAAACACCAGCTTCTAAATGAGCTCCCAACCAAAAATCAGAAACACGAGGGCATGATTTCTTTAAAGAGTGTGAGAAATCTACATTTCCTTACATATTCTTGATGATTTACTCTATACTTAGTCCTTACTCTTTTTTTTTAATTCATTGTGTAAAGCAGTGGTGTCATACTCAAGGAGTCACAATGGCATCACAGTGACGTATCGTAACTTTTCCCCCCTTTGCTAAACCAGGTGTGGGCGTGGCCAGTGCGTGACGCATCTGGTCTGCATGCTGCAAGTTTGACACCCTTGGTCTAAAGTATAGTTTCTAACCAAATCTAACATAGGGTAGATCTTTCTGTGATAGGAAAGCTCACAATACACTTAAATGCAATTTGTAACCAAATTTAACATAGGGTAGATCTTTGTGTTTATAGGAAAGCTCACAACAGGTTTAAATTGTGAATATCTTGCATCCGTTAATACGAGGCACCACGAGAAGGTTGCTTACTTTCACATGTGCAAGGTAAGCAGAAGAGTAGAGAGTTGCATTTCTCTCCCAGAATATTACGCTTCAGCAGGCTGCAAGATACCAAGATAAAACAATTGTGAACTTGTCCTTAAGGAAGTAGGTTGCTCGTTATTACCTAGTTGCCAAGCACACTGTCAGTGAGACAATATTATTCCACAAACCTGCTAATGTGCAGCTGTAAACCAGTAAAAGAGTTGACCTACAAACAGTTTCCAGCTGCTCGTGTTGTACAACAAGCTTTAATCTAACATTATGAGGTTATAGAGTAGCAAGAAAATAGTTAGACTTTGACACCGTTTAAGCTTCTAATTAAACCGTTCTCACAAAGTAGTGGAGCTTGCTAAAAGCAGAGGCACCATAGATGAGGAGGTAAGTGTTGCAAATTATTGGTGTCCTAAATCCTGGGCAGCCTTATAAAATGTGCTCTGTCTTTGTAGAAAGGCAAAAACCAAAGGCCCCGTAATTTTTTACAACGGGAAACAGAAAGAGGAAGAGAGAGATGAGAGGGGAAGACTCAAGATATTAAAATTCTGTTCCTGTTTACAGATTTGAATCTGAACATAAATCTCAACTGAAACTCTTGTGGCTAGTTTTATTTGCTTTTCAGTATTTTATTCAGGCTGTTCAGTAGTCTAATACAAGGAGAAATATTTAGTGTTCCAATAGCCCCAAATACAAAAATAGATGGGGGAGAGGGCAGCTGCACCACCAAGAAACTTAACATTTCTCAGAAAACAAGTAGTATATTTCTAACAGGAAGGAGGCACAGGCTGGGGAGATTTTCTGTATTCTGAAAGCTTAAGCAGCATTCAAGAAAAGAACTGACTCCTTCCATCATTCTCTTATTTATGGATGAAGCTGTAGCAAGAGTCTCAGCTTACTTTTAAGAGGTCATTTCTACAGCCGAATCGTCTTGCCCAACTCTTATTTGTGACACAATTATCTGATGGGTTTTCAAAATAGTTATCTTCTTCTTTAAACATGATATGCTTTTGCAATAGCAGCCTTTGGACCAACGATTTGCATTCTGTCTTCCATAGGCCAACTGTGTCTTTAACAGAATAACAGTATTGGAAGGTACCTTGGACATTTTCTAGTCCAATCCCTTGCTCAGGCAGGAAACTCTATAGTATATAGTATATATATATATATATATAGTAGAGTGATGGCGAACCTTTTACTTACCGAATGCTGAAAAGTATGCGCTTTGTGCATGCCATCCGCACTTGCGTGCGGCTCCTCCAAATGCTCTGCATGTACAACCGCACCATCTGCACATGCATGCAGCTTTTGCACATGCAATGCACAGGTGCCACGCGCAGGCACTCACGCACACATGAGCAATCTCCTGTGCATGTGCAGGAGAGCTCCAAAGACCAGCTGGATTTCCTGCTGCAATCGCGCACATGCACAGTGGAGGCCCGAAGACCAGCTGGGTCTCTGCAATTGCGCATGTGTGCATGCGCAATCGCATGTAAATGCTCAGCTGGAGGTAAGTTGTCCAGCAGCTTGTGTGCCCAGCAAGATGGCTCTGCATGCCACCTGTGGCACCTATGCCACAGGTTTGCCATCACAGATCTATACCATTTTAGACAAATGGTTGTCCAATCTGTCCACAAAAACCTCCAGTGTTGAAGCATCTGCAACTCATTTCTACTGATTAATTGCTCTCACTGTCAAAAAATTTCCAGGTTTGTTTTAGAATTACTGCAATTCTCATTATGGCTACAGATAAATGAACAATTACCAATAGACCTCAGTTAACTACAGGCATCAGCAACTCTGCTGGTAATAGAAAAATCACATGATCATAGTGCTTATGAGAGCAGTTGTCATTAGTTGAACTGCATGTGATTCATTAAGCATATCACATGACTGTGACTTCTTGTCAGCTTCCCCGCTGCCTTTACTACTGTGGCCTCCAACTTTTTGGGTACCAGGAACAAAGGTCCATGGAAAGAGGTCTTCCAGGGATCGGAGGGATGTATGGTTTCATGTGCTACCTGCATCCCGTTTGTGCGTCCTGGTTTCTGGCATGCCACGGACCAGTGCCAGTCCACAGATTGGGGGTTGGGGATCCCCACTTTACTGTACTTGTCAGAAACCAGCAGTGAAGCCAATGTAATCATGTCACAGCAGGACACTACAACCATAGCAATTACATGTTGGTGGGGTTAGGACTAGGGCTGCCTAATCATGACCATATCACTGGAGTAGTCACATCTATGGTTATAAGGCTTCTCCTTCAGCACCATCACAACTTTAAATGACCATACAAATGGTTGTGAAGCAAGAATTAACTGTATAATCAACGTCCTTAGCATATACATATGAAGCTACATCAGAATCTGGTAAGGAACCAACAGGTCACCGGGCTGTTTAGTACCAAATACAGGTAGTCCTCAACTTACGACCACAACTCAGCCCAAAATTTATGTTGCTGAGTGAGAAATGTGTTAAGTAAGATTTGCCCCGTTTTACGATTTTTCTTGTCACATTTGTTAAGTGAATCACTGCCGTTGTTAAATTAGTAACACGGTTGTAAAGTGAATCTGGTTTCCCCATTGACTTTGCTTGTCAGAAGGTTACAAAAGGAGACCACATGACTCAGAGACACTGCCACCGTCATAAATATGAGTCAGTAGCTAAGCAACTGAATTTTGATCACGTGTCCAATGGGGAGGGGGGTACTACAGCGGTCGTAAGTGTGAAAAATGCTCATAAGTTACCATATTTTTTGGATTATAAGACACTCCGAACTATAAGACATAAGTAGATTTAAAGGAAAACAAGAAAAAAAAATAGTTTTTGGCCTCTGTGCGTCCCATTTTTGCCCGCCCTGGCCCCCAGAAGCAGTTTGTTTTTGACCTGCAGAATGCTTCTGGGGGCCAGGGTGGACAAAAATAGGACGCACGGAGGACTTGGGAGGTCAAAAATGGGCCCTTCTGTTGGCAAAAATGGAATGCATGGACGGTTCAGGACAAAAACAGGCCCGTATTTGGTCTTTAAGACACACAGACATTTCCACCCACTTTTTTTTTTTTGGGGGGGGGGTGTGTGTCTTATAGTCCAAAGAATACAGTACTTTTTTCACTGCCATTGTAAGTCCGAACAGTCACTAAGCAAACTGTTGTAAGCTGAAGACTATCTGTAAGGCCCAATGTGAATATAACACTTGTTTACAATAAATACTGTCTTTCCCCTTTTTTAGATACTCAATATGAAATAAGTGATCACTCCTAGTTTTCCGTGCATTGGAGAAAAATATCAGATTGATAAGACAGGTACCCTCTTTTGTATTGTAGCTGTCATGTCAGAAGCTGTTAAGAGGTACGGAATACTTCTGACTTTCTCCAAAGGTTGAAGACAAACATTATTTTTTGCAGATTCTTAGCATATATCAAATTACTTTTGGCATGAAACATTGAAAATAATGGCCACTTACTGATGTAGCAATGTTTAAAATCTGTAGGAGGTTGCAGATGTATGCTACAGCATGTTTACTGAACAAAAATATTAAATGCCAATAAATGTCAATTTAGTGCTAAAGGAATCTTTAGTCCTAACTGGTTGTATCTGCCAGAAGCAAAGCCATTTACAAGAATTTTCTTTAGTGTGGAAACAGAAGCAGGCCACATCAATCACATAGTGAAATATGAGTTGCTTTATGGGATCGATTTATTGAAATGTGGCGTTTACATGTTCTCCCAGGTTTAAAAGTGTTGATGCCGCATCCACTAACGTGGTTGCAAATGCCAAGTCATACTTAGAAGAACAGAAATTGAGAAAGAGCTATGGATTTGTTTCAATCAGTGATGTTGGTAACCTATTTACTATAACATAAATATAAATCTGTGCCAAATTTCACTAAAAAAGGAAAGGTAACAACCACAGACAAAAACAATGCTTCAGTGCCAGATATACAATTTGTATATAGATATACAAATTATACAAGCCATAGTCCAAAAGGACTCTGTGTCTTGCACACATGGATGCTGAGAGGAAAATCCATTTTCCTCTCAGCCCCCATGAGAGGAATGGAGGTCATTCCTCTCATGGACATTCAATAATCCAAAATTTTAGTTATTATTTGCTGAATAAAACCACCATCACCCCAAGCCGTAAACCATAGTCAAACGATTGAGACCATACAATAAGATAAACGACTGAGACCATACAATAAGTTAAACAGAATAATAAATCATGCAATAAGTTAACCATAATACTAATAATAATAACTCAAGTTATGGTTTAATATGATATGTGAATCTAACCAATTCATCAAAAGGGAACAGGGAACTTAGAATACGCTGATACAACTGTCTCTCCCATATGGCATGCTACTATGTCCTATTTTCCTGATGTCAACTTCCTTCATCCTGAACTCCATTCTTTACTCTTCCTGAAACAGATATAAAATTCATAGGATCAATGTTATTCTAACTATAGCATCCTAGCTACCACTCCTTAAAAATGCAAATTAATGGCAAAATGACAATTCCAGGTCGCTTAAAGAAGAATGGCTCTCTACCAGGAACCTTGCAGTTCTTCCATCACATTACTATCTTAGCTAGAAAAAGCTGCAGGAGGCTTGTAAATGCCTAGATCAGGAATCTTTGTGCCAATGCACAGCAATTCTATCACTCATCCCTATGCATAAATAAGCTGCTAATATGAGGCAACTGATGAGCAGAATGGTTCTGAACTTGATATTATCAAACTGCTCATCATAGTCAGACAGCTGCAACATCTGTTATGAGGTCATCTAGCTTCCTTATTTATTCAATTGTAAGGCTGCTTTTTTATGCAATAAAAGAGATTAGTCTTCTGGACAAACATCCCTGCCAGTCCATTCCCCCTTGCTCCCTTGCCCTCTCTTATCACTTAGAACTTTTCTTCTCGTTCTTTGTAGATCGAGAGCCATGGTGGCAGAGTGGTTAGAAGGCCGTATTTCAGGCTAATTCTGCCGGCTGCCAGCAGTTCGATCCTGACCAGCTCAAGGTGGACTTAGCCTTCCATCCTTCTGAGGTTCGGTAAAATGAGGACCCAGATTATTGACTACAGTATGTATGGTGATGCTGTAAACCACTTAGAGAGAGCTGTAAAAGCATTAGGAAGAGGTATAGAAGTTTTAAATGCTATGCTATTACTAGATCTGCCAGCTAGCAAGAGGACTGATTCCATAGTAAGTTATCTCCTTCTTCAGAGGGCACATGGGGAAAGAGAGAAGAAACCACTCACACAGCAGCTACAGAGCCCTTCTATTCCTAAATAGTCTCCCTGAACACCATTATTTTAGTAGATAAGAACCTGCCATTAAGGGGAAGGAAAGTGAAACATTAAGACCAATATAATCCAATATTATATAAAGCAATAATGCCTAGAAACAATCACATCAATTAAAAAGGTGTACCTTTTCCTTTTTCAAGTGCCACAGGGAGAGGGTGATAATTATGTGCACCATATTTAGCTTCACGCTCAAATATATAGTCTGAGGATGGTGGGCCTTGGACTGTTTTCTTGGTTGCAACCGATGTAGCTGAACTTGCTGAAGTACGGATACCCCGACGCAGAACCGCCAAGCATTGTGGATGGGCAACTTTAGAAAGCATGATTGTACTACAGTTATAATCTGAAAACCAAAGAAAAATGGTAACAAATCTGTAATTCCTAGGAGCCACAGCTTTATTAGAAAAATTATATATAATATATAATATAATATATAACAACAAAAGAACTCGCAAGGCCATCACATAGCCCATTATACCAACATTAACTCCATCAATTAATCAAGAGGCAGCAGCGCAGCCAACCAGCCCAGCACACCACACCCTCCCACCAGTATTTATAGAGAGACAGCAGCTCCGGTCACACACTTCTTGCACTGGCACAAAGTAGAAGGCACCAGCCTGACATTAACATTAAATACCAGATATAATAATAGTCAATGGAGTTTGAATAGCTTATTAATATTTTTGAAGCATTTTAATATTGTTCAAACAAACTAAATCTGAAGGATTTAAAATCTTTCCAAAACAATTGGCAAATTTCTAAAGCAGCCTTTCCCAGGTACCCACCCTCCAAATATCTTAGAATGAATCACAGAATTCACCACAAGTGACCACTGGGCACGCTGAATTAGGAAAATTGCCCTAGAAATAAATTGGCCAATGAGGAACATGAAAGATTCAGTCCCAGATTTCCATTCTCTACTACAAGATCCAGAGACACTGAACAAATGGCTTGTATGCCAACGGCTTGTATTCTTTGTGATTGTGGGGGCATGCAGACATCAACACATATATATCAGTGTATACTTGAGGACCTTTTGACAGCATGACAAAATGCAATTAATGTTGTTAGTTTTCATCAATCAAAATAGAAATGGAAGGCACCTTGGACATCTTCTAATCAGGTAGGATACCATTTCAGACAGGTGGCTGTCCAGTCTCTTCTTAAAAATCACCAGTGATGAAGCACCTACAACTTTTGAAGACAAGCTGTTCTATTGATTAATTGTCCTCACTGTTAGGAAGTTTGTTCTTAATTCCAGGTTGCTTCTCTCTTTGATTGGTTTCCAACCATTGTTTCTTGTCTTTCTTTCTGGTGATTTGGAAAATAAATCGACCCCCTCTTCTTTGTGGCAGCCCCTCAAATATTGGAATACTGTATCATGTCACCCCTAGTCCTTTTCTGTAGACTGGCCATACTTAATTCCTGCAACTTTTCTTCATACTTTTTAGTCTCCAGGCCTTTGATCATCTTAATTGCTATTTATTAATTT
>JAEANM010013371.1:0-14421 GCA_017656035.1 Myanophis thanlyinensis | reverse complement strand
TGTATGTGGAAATGTGCCAGCCTGGGCATTTTCTGGGGTTAGGGATTTGTTTATAAGTCTGGAGATGTATTCTGTATCTGAATGTATTCTGTATCCTGTGTTTTGTGTGATTGTACCAATGGAGGCTCACTCAATTTCGCTGCACACATGTTGTCCATTGACAATAAAGGGTTGAATTGAACTGAATTAAAGCAATCCACCTTTTTCCAGATATTCAGATATTCCTCAACTTATGACCACAACTGAGCCCAAAACTTCTGTTGCCAAGCAAGGCAGTTGTTCAAGTGAATTATGCCCCATTATATGACCTTTTTTGTCACAGTTGTTAAATGAATCACTGAAGTTTTTAAGTGAGTCATATTAAACGAATCTGACTTCACCCACTGACTTTATTTATCAGAAGCTAGCTGGGAAGGTTAGGTTAGGTTAGATCACATGACCCCGTCATAAACATCTGTAGATTCTCAGTCATGGATGACTGAAAATTTCTACAGAGTATTAGCTATACAATTTGAAATGGTGTGGGAATAAGAATGGATTTCCAGAGAAAAAACTGCAGACTACAGGAACCAGGAGTGCTACTCAGGTGATCCTGAGGACACAGATAAACCTCCAAGTGCTTCAATGACCCCCTAAAAGGATGCAAATGACCAGCTGTCTGCAAGGAATATAAATCCTTCCATTCTCCACTGTCCTGTCAGAGCTGAAGAAGCTTCTTGAATGAGAAGCGAAAAGTCTTCAAAGACAAAAACAAGAAAGTTCAGTTGTGTCCTGAAAAAAGCAACTTTGGGATAACTGTCATAAATACACGTCAGTTGCCAAGCGACCGAATTTTGACCATGTGACCATGGGGAAATGCTGCAACTGTTGAAAGTGTGAAATTGTCGTAAATCACTTTTTTTCAATGCTATTGTAACTTCAAACGGTCACTAAATGATAAGTCGCTGACTATCTTTACTATTGGTCGGAAACCTGAGGCAAAGGTTTCACCATAAAATCACTAAATGGGTAAAGTAAACCTAGTGCAAAACTTTTGGTTTCATCTAGCTGAGATGGGGAAGGATGGCCCCTTTATGACTTGACCAGAACATGGCTGACTCAGGAATTCTGGGAGTTGAAGTCCACGAGTCATAAAGGGGCCATAATTGCCCACCCCTGACCTAGCCTAATGCCTCAAGAATCCCACTATTAAGATTTTTTTTTCTTTAGCAAATTGGAGGAATATCTTTTTTTGCCTTCATTAACAGCTGTATCACATTTTATACACAGACCTTCCTGAGCACACTGGTCAGCTTATTTGTCTGCTCCACCGAATGCACGCCTCACTTCTGTTAATTCCCCGAATCACTTAACACAAACACTGGAATGGCGCAGCCTATGTGATAGAAGATACCTGCTCACCCACCCTGCAAGCCAAAAATAAAGGCACAAATCCAAACAAAGCAGCTTGGCCAGCTGTTCCCCTAAATTCCCGCTTGCCACATTAAACAAAATTTGTTGACAGAGCAACACACATTGATCTAGGAAGCTGCAGGATCAGCTCAGCTTATGTAATGGAAAAGCTGAATACTGCTCTTCTGACATCACCACGTGCTGTCAATGAGCATCCTTCCCAGGTAGACCAAAGAGGAAACACGACCAGATGATTTACATCCTTGTAAACCTATGTTAATTGAATCTTACAAGTCTGATAGTACAAATCTCCTACCGTGTCTTTTTCACTGTGAGAAATTAAGAAGGTTCCTTTCTGACTCTCCTCTGACCTCTTGGCACAGTGGTTACAATGCAGTACGGTAGGCTACTTCTACTGACTGCTGGCTGCTAGCAATTTGGCAGCTCGAGGCTCAAGGTTGACTCAGTCTTTCTTCCTTCTGGGGTCAGTAAAATGAGGACCCATATTTTGGGGGGGGGCAGTATGCTGAATCTGTACACCGTTTAGAAATGGCTGTAAAAGCACTGTGAAGTGGCATATAAGTCTAACTGCTATTGCTATTATGCAGCTGCCAAATCTGCCCTCTCTTATAGAATTATTCCCTAGGAAGCATCTCTTCTCCCACCTGTCATTCCATACTCACTCCCAAATACCACTACAAGAAGACTATAAAGATGGAACTCGAAATTGAAGTAGATTTGCAGTGTGTGTGTGTGTGTGTGTTTTCATAGCTTTTCACAGGTCTAGGTGTGTTCGGATCTTTTCCTGTGTAAGATTAAGAGTATTTTGGGGACATTTTGGCAAGGTCCCACTTGCCATCCTCAGGCTGGTGCCTTCTGCTTCATGCCAGTGCGAGCAGTGTGTGACCGGAGCAGCTGTCTTTCTATAAATACTGGTGGTGGGGGGCTGGTGTGCTGGGCTGGTTGGCTGCACTGCTGCCTCTTGATTGATTGATGGAGTTGGTGTTGGTATAATGGGCTGTGTGATGGCCTTGTGAGTTTTGTTGTGGAGAGATCCTGGATATTGTGCTGTAATCTCCTGGGTCGTTTGTTTTGTAGTGATATTTTTCCATTAGCCTCCCATGTTTTAATGGCTTGGGTAATGGGTTGTGTACATACCCACGCACAATGCAATACACAACACACGTGTGTATATGTATGTGTACATACATATGTACATATATATGAATGTTTTCATGTCCTTGCTAAACAGTTTCAATGTTTATTGCTATTCCTTGTAAGGAAACATTTTCCAAACATAAATATTTGTAAACAATGATGATAAAAATCACCAGATAACCAATCTACCATAAAGTAACTAAGAGGCCACCACTGACTTTCCTGAGAATCTAATTGGATTGGGTTCCACATCTTCTTTGATAGTCACCCAAAAGCCGTTGAATGCTGGAAAGGGAGATTCCTATAATGTTAGCAATTGGTATATGGATATTTATTTACTCATTAGTTTAATGTGCCACTTTTCTTTTGCAAGCTGAAGGCAGTATACAAAGCATTCTCTTCCATTTTTTATGCACAATTCTACGAAGAACTTGTAATAACATTAAGAGGACTGGCCCCAAAGTCAACCAATGTGCTTCTAAAATTAACAATGGACTTGAATCTGGATACTCCAAGTCATTATTTATCAAACTTTTCTTTTTTGCCTTTCATGTTGTTCGTTTCTTACACTTTGTGCCAAGGATTGTCTTTTTATTGATTTGGCTATGCATTAGAAGCCTTTCTGGGTTTGAAACAGCTGCACCTTTATGGGGACCTGAGCTATATCAGATTGTTAAAAAAAAACTGTAAGCTAATTATAAAACCCTTCAATTTAAATATCTGACAAGAGTTTTTGAAGCTTCTGAAATCCATAAACAAACTATGTGATGAAAACACAAGAGAAAACACTGTAGCAGAACCAAAAACAGAGAAATGTCATTGTGCTTTTGCTTCAGGCTCTGCCTATACTGCACTCACAACAGCCCCTCCCTCCATTTCTCCCAAGGGAGGGGGGAATCAAAAGATCAGCCTGTTAAATAATTTCCTGTTATATGGGAAAATTACAAACAAGAACTTAAACAATACTATTTTACACATCTAAAGAAAAAAAAAACCCATCCCTTTTTTTTCCTGTTGCTGTTCTTCCTCTATTTGTACAACTCACTTATTACCTCTACATAACGTTTCCCTAATTTAGGAAAACACTATCAAAACCTGAGCTCAAAATTCCAGTAGCCAAATAAATAAGGGGAAGAAATGCAATATTGTAATATGATTTACATTATATGTAATTTTACACCTTCCAGATGTTTCCGACTATAATCCACATGAAGTATAGCCAGCATGGACAATAATCAGATTACGGAGACAACACACCAACATACCTGGAAGATGCAAAACTGTTTATGCAACCGTTAGACAAATTCTGTTAGACGTTTTGCTATCTGAGGTTTATTTACCCAGTCATGTTTCATTATCTTTACTCCTTGTCCTTGACCCAATCCTCTCTCCCATTCACATATTTGAAACTGAAAATTTCAGAGGACTGGGATGACATTTGCTTGTGGCTCTGTAAAAGCTAAAGCCTAACAGTGAGAGCTGTAGTTTAAAGAAAAACAATCTATATTTCTAGTTTCTATATTGTGTTTTAAGAATAATTAAAACACTTTTTGTTACACAATTAGGTAATACATTGACTAGTAATAAAGAGATCCCTTCCTTTCTTCTGACATAATCATTCTTTCCATGGATGGTTTGCCAACTGATGAGCCAAAACAGGTAACATTTCACCCTGGGGACAATCAGAGCTGTTTAGATATTTCCAAGTTTATCCAACTAATTTTCCAGTGTGCTGGAATTTGGTGGGATAAATAAGCTATTTTCCAAGCTACATCACAGTGTGGGGGTTGAGATAGTTAGCTGCTTCCTTATCCGCAGTTTACAGTAGCCAATTTTTTGTTATGCATTACTATGGAAAATGGATTGAAATATAACACTCTCCAAACCTGATATTGTTTTCTTGCACTTGTAATGCCCAGCCACGTTTGTTCCAATTGGTCCAATTTAAGTTATTTTTTTCCTCTTAAATACAGTTTGTGAAAATAAATCATATAAATCAATAAACTCCTTGTTGCTCAATTGTAGAAATAGTAAGAGAAAGGCAAGATTAGAAACCTCATTAGATATTAAATTACTTTAAATTACTTTCTCACCCATTTGGCCCTGAAGCAAACAGAACAAACAAGTGTACAAAGAAAGGCAACATAATTAGTAATACAAGTTAGAATTCTGATGGGTCCTCCTTCATCATGTATCATCCATAAATTACATCAATTCCATTTTTTTTCCTCCTCTCTGTTGCAATGGTGTTTATCTAAGGATTGCTATAGACTTCTCTTCCTGTTTCTCATGGAAATGATTTCATATCAGAGCAAACTGTGGAAGATTGAATTTCCTGTAGCAAGTCAACATGGTTCTTTGATCATAATAAAGATTTTATTTTATTCTACTGCAACTGCTTAGCTACAGCTTATATATGTTAAACGTTCAGTAATAGTGATGCATGTAAATGGTGAGCAAAGTGCACTCTGAGGTTTGGAATAAGCATTGTTCATTGAGTCAATATTAATAGAAATAAAAATAACAAGGCTCAAATCTGCATATTTGAGTGGTTGCCTAGGATTTATCCTTTTAGACAACATTTCCAAGGTAAACATATTTGCATTACATTGTGTGTTATTATTACAAATACAATAATGTGAAATCACAGCTGCCAGTTTGTTACCTGGTTTTGGCCTTCATTTGCATTGAGTTTTTCTCAAGAACCAAAGATATTGTAATGTAGTGTCTTAGTATATATGCAAATCCAAACATTGGACCCCTTTTTAATTGGCAAATGGAAATTTTGACAATTCATATTCATGTACGTAGCCTCACAAGCAAATTCTCTAAGATTGCAGAGTTAAAAAAGGGAAATGATTAATGCATATCAGTGTATGAAGTCTTGCAACTTTCTTCCTTCAATTCAATTCTTTTATTGTCAATGCACAACATGTGTGCAGTGAAACTGAATATTTCCTCTAAAAGCATCTACATAACTAAAGGGAATCACTGGAGGAATCTCAGTAATCAACTGTTTGAACAGTTGTTTTTTCCTTGAGCATTGAAGCTAGATATCCTTCCTTCCTTCCTCTTCCTCCTCCTCCTTCTTCTTCCTTTTCTTCCTCCTCTTCTTCTCCATCACCATCACCATCACCATCACCATTATAATATTTACACTTGTCAATAATAATAATAATAATTATACTGTACTTCCACAATTCAATATTACCTTCCATGTGTATGTTTCCTCTATCATTCTGTTATCAGTATGTCTTTGAAAAAATGTACAAAATTACGTTTTGTTTTTATCCAAAACAACATTTTTTTCCTATTAGCCAGTTTGGTCTAAGGGTTAAAGCACCAGAATAGAAAACTGGACACCGTAAGTTCCAATCCCACCCTAGCTATGAAAACCAGCTGGGTGACCTTGGGCCAGTTACTCTCAGCTCAGCTCACAGAGTACCAGTAACTGTTGTTGTGGGGGAAATAGGAGACAAAGATGCATTAGATATGTTCATCATGTCGAGTTATTTGTAAAAATAATAAAGGTGGGATACAAATGAATAAATGAAAATAAACTATATAATTACTGAACAATGTAAATCAGACTCTATCTAGTATGTTTAAACAGTCAGAGTACAGTAGGTAGCAGTGTCTTTACATAACTTAACTGATTTGAAACTAACAAACAAGCTGCATCAGAGGGCAGGCCAGGAACTCTCAGAAGTGTAAACTAATCTGAAATGAAAGCAGGAACAATCCACTTCCAACAAAACAATACCAGCGTGTTCATGAAGTCACACATTTTAAAGAATACAGAAGAATTATTTTTATGATTTACTTCCTTCCTTGCCTTGAACAAAACCCAGTTTTAAAAGAGTTGAAAAATTATAATATAAAAATAGGAACACTATATACATATTTCTTTTTTTAATAACTAATAATAATAATTTAATAACTTTTTTATTATTTTTTCTTTATTTACATGTCAAACTTAAATCATTCATTGAGCCGTGTGTTGTCTGGGTGTACAACGATTTTCTTAATTATATTTTACCAAATGATAACATATTATCAATTCAATTCAATCCTTTATTGTCAATGCGCAACATGTGTGCGGTGAAATTGAGGTAGTAACGTTCTCTACCATATTTTCAATTACAATTTATATATCATTAACACCTCACTTCTCATCACATATCATACTTCACACCATAGACATATTTCTGAGATGTTTAGGAATCATTATTTTAGATTTGTAACGATTACTACAAAAATCAAAGCTGCCGTTTTCATAGATGATTAATAGTGATTCTCCTATTATGCTCTTTTAAAGCCATTTTTAATTCCCTCTCCAATTGTCTGTTCCATGTGGCTTTCAAACTATGTGCAATGCAAGCCTAAAGTGACATCTCATCATAAAAATGTCAGAGTTCATGTCCTGTTTGCAAATGTCTCAAAGCACTGAATGTGGCATTACATTGCAACTTTAGCGCAATGCTGCTTCATCCTTCCAACAGACTGGAGGAAAAGTGTGAGGAAGTAATACACAGTGTAGAAACTTGAGGAAGGGAGAGGAGTCTTAACTATCAGCAGAACAGGACTATAAAAATAAGCAATTCTTTTGGGGGATGCAGTGGCTCAGTGGCTAAGATCAGAAAAGTGTAGTTCAGAAAAGGTTGGCAGTTCAGCGGTTCGAATCCCTAGTGTGTGTAACGGAATGAGCTCCCATTACTTGCTCCAGCTTCTGAAAATCTAGCAGTTCGAAAGCATGTAAAAAAATGCAAGTAGAAAAATAGGGACCACGGTGGTGGGAAGGTAAACAGCACTCTACACGCCTTTGGCCAGTCACATGACCATGGAATCGTCATCAGACAGCGCTGGCTCTTCAGCTTAGAAACAGAGATGAGCACCGCCCCCTAGAGTCAGGAACGACTAGCACATATGTGCAAGGGGAACCTTTACCTTTACCTTACAAAAAGAAAATGCATTTGAAGGAGCTACATTTTGGGGAGGGAGGGAAGAAATTATGCATAGCAAGCAATTAAACATGACTTCAATGGCCATTCCAATTTCATAGTTCTATTTCACATTCACAAGCTTAAATATATAACTCTGTAGTAAATCTTATTAATGGAGATGCACTTTTAGGACTGAAGCTTCTTCAGTGGCTACCCCAATATGATACCTACCAGCACTACTGCAACCCTAATCCCCCTTCCATGCTGTTCCCCAGGTTCCATGTTCCACTTGATGTGAATTTTCTTCAAAAGTTCCAGTAAATACATAGAGGCTGGGAAACAGTGTTGGTGTCAAACACTTTGCCTCTGTTTGCATGTGTCAAAAGGAAAAGAAATGTAATGCAGGGTTTCCAACTTTGGCAATTTTAATACACATGGACTTCGGCAATTTTAAGACACATGGAATTCTCTAGCCATTCATGAGACTAGTATAAATCTTCAGCCAATGACACACATATTTCTCAAAAATATAGTGCTTAGTTCCTTACAGAATGCACTGTTTTCTATCTGGATGAAGAATGTTTTGTCTATCTTAGAAAGAACTTCTTTTTTTACCCCATCCAATTTACTTTTGAAGTAGGAGATTTGCCTTGAATTAACACAAAAAGTAAAACATGAAACTAACAAATAAGACAAGACAATTCTGTCTAATCTTCTCTTTTGAAGCATGAAAGTCAGAGTCACCTTGCTGAATATCACTTATCCAAATAATTTGTAAATCAATTGGACAGCTTGGAAGCAAAAACAATGCCATTCATTATCTCCTTTTAGAATACAAACTGCACCATTACAAGAAAAATGACTTAAGGCACATCTGGAATGAATATTCTCATCTTCTACTAGTATATGAGCATAGTTAAACCATCAAGGTTTAACTAAACAAAAAGGTCGGCCATGAACCTCTCTAATGTTACAGAAAGATGGAAGAGCTTCTTCAAAGATGACCTTAACAACTGGGCATTTTCATAGGGAACACAACAGAAGCTATGTTGATTGCAAAATTTACTGCAATTTAAATTCCAGTAGCTTCAATTCTGGTTTTATAAGCATTTGTTCTTAAGGCTTGGTCTTGTGCTGCCGGAATTAACCCCTCCATCTTTTTCTTCAACCAGCCTTAGATAGGCTGACTCTGTTGATGGTATTAAAATTATTGTCAGAGGATGTAAGTTGTTCCAAGTAAATCTGAGTTTTTGCAATTGACTGAAGGTGATGTTGGTTGTGTTCAAATCCTGCTAGTTGTTGAGGATTATTATTTTCAGTTGCTAGTGTTAATTTATTGGTAAAGCCTAGGCTAGGGCTGATCTCCTCTAGGACTGACTTGTTTGTTTGCTTTATAGTCCAAGGGACTCGCAGGAGTCTTCTCCAGCACCATAGTTCAAAGGCCTCCATTCTTTGGCGGTCAGCCTTCCTTATGGTCCAACTTTCACAGCCATACATTGCAACTGGAAAAACCATAGCCTTGACTATATGCACTTTTGTTGGCAGGGTGATGTCTCTGCTTTTTAGTATGCTGCCTAGCTTTGCCATGGCTTTCCTCCCAAGAAACAAGTGTCTTTTAATTTCTTGGCTGTAGTCCCCATCTGCAGTGATCTTGGAGCCCAGGAAAATAAAATCTGTCACTACCTCCATTTCTTCCCCACCTATTTTCTTAATGTTGAGTTTCAATCTTAATGTTGAGTTTTAAATTACCTGTAAAAATGTTCATTTTCTCAATTTATAACAACACTAGTTTAGAATAAAACAATGGAAGCCACTGACTAATCGTGATAGAACAAATAAAAGCACATATATAAAGAGCCACATAAAGAATTAAGCAAATTCAGCTTATCTGTAGAGCTATACATTCTAGATATCAAGCTTACATGTATTCTGAACACTGTCAAAAAATCTAATCAATATTCCTTTCCTGCATAAAAGGCCTTATGGATACTATTTCATTTTGAGATTTAAGTCAGGAGTTATAAATCATGTTTGAAAAAAACTCTGAAAACATTAAGAAATAGCATTTTCTCCTGAAAAATGGATCATGAAAATTCAAATATTTTTTTAAAATAAGTCTTCTTTTGTCCTTCTCTACTCTCGTTTTTTTTTTAAATCCTACCTATTCAGTGAACTGTATTTTGGGTCTTTGCTGAATATAAATAATACAATTAAAATGAACTGTTGGATAAGGTAAGGCAACATCTAAACAGGTTTCTGATGAGAAGCCTTGCAAAATCAGAACTTGCAGAAAACTGAAAAGTCTCAGCTGTCTGTTGTGAAAGAGTCAGAGATTAATGCATCTGGAGAATAAGCAGCTGGAGAGGAACAGCTGTTGTGATCTAAGCATCCCCCGGATTAAGGAATGATAGCTAGTAAAGCTCACAGAATTAAGGCAAAATGAATGGTTAATGGGCATAGGTCTGCTTTGGAGGAACAATGAAATGGAATAGGGGAAGGGGCTGTAATCAAACCCTGAAAATACACCATGTGAATTTACTGCTTTTCTCAATATTGTTTGTACTTTATCATGTGAACTGGTACCAATTCCTTAGACCAGCCTATCATTGCACCACTCCCGAAAGAACTCTGTGGATATCACAAAGAATTATGCATTTGTAAGCTTTCAATTCATTAATATTTTATATTTGTTGTTACATGCACCATGGAAGCATCTTCAGACGATGCTGGCTCCTTCAGTTAAGAAACAGAGATGAGCACTGCCCTTAAAATCAGACATGACTGGACAGAGGAAACCGTTACCTTTACTTTTTATCTGGAGACAAAAATTTACTTTCAAAAAGGTGTCACTTTCAGGGAGAAAAAAAAATGATACTACTGGCAAAATCTTACAATAATTTCACTGCCAATATGACAATTACTCTATCATAACTGACACTTTGATCTCTTACTCTCCTTTACTAGACCTCAAACTCTGGGAGTCAGGTTATTGTAATACTATATATTTATGCCTGTAAAAAGAAAGAAGTGTATTTTTTTTAAAAAAATTAAAAAGTGTAAAGCTAATTTGTTACTGTGGTTAGACTAGAAACTGCGAGGCCTTGAATTCTAGTCGCATCTCGGGCAAAAAAAAGGGGGTGACTTTGGGTCAGTATAGGGCAAGGCAGTTTCTACTTCTTCATAGAAATATACTAAATGTTAAATATTAATATATTTATTAATATTAAATATACTAAGAGCTGAGGCTGAGAGGCCAAGCACTGTAGCACCCCCATATTCAAGGGCCCTGGGATTTGGCCTCTTCTTCCTCACATATGCTGACTGAAACCAGTAAGGAGCAGAATCACTGCCAAACAATGGTCCCAACTCTTGCAGATGGTCCATGGTTGATGCTTTCAAAGGCTACAAAAGACTCAGCAAGATCAATAATTATCTCTCTCACACACTATTTAACCGTCATTGTCAGCCAGTATAGTTCCCATCCCATACTTGAACTTGATCTTAGTGAATATGCTCTTAGTGAATATGTTTTCAGAGTCCAACATCTCAGCAATTTTCTCCCATAAGGTAAAGTTGATAGTTCCAGACTTATTTATTAAGAAGGGGTGCACCAAGGTAGTCCTTGATTTATGACTGTAATGGCGCCTGCCCATTACGGTTGCATATCATGACGCATCTCACACATTGATCCCCATCACTGATCTCACCAATACAATCATTAGACAAACATGCATGTTGTCAAGTGGAACATGAGGTGCCTCATGATGGGGAAGGTCTTTGGAGGCCTAGCACAGGGGAGGCCTTGGAGGCCTACTCCAAGTCTCCAAGGCCTCCCCCATCCTTGAGACAGCCAGTGCTCTGTTCCCTGTCCCTTGGGGTTCCCCTAGGCCTCAGTATGCTCCCAAGCTCCCTTCTCAGACAAGGGAGGCCCGTAGGAATCCTGAATGGCAGGGAGAGGCCTTGGGAAACCACTGGGTATCCAGATGGGAGGCAGGCTCACTTTAGCTCCCTTGTGTGACTGAAGGGCCAGCTTGGGAGCAGGCCGAGACCTGGAGGCTCCAGCAGGATGGGTCAGAGAGGTAGGTGGGGAGTGGCCAGGTGAACAATGGCAGGGGCATTGCAACTTTTGAAACTGGGTCTTAAGTAACTTTTGAGGGGAGGGTCTGTCATAATTTTGGTTGATAAATGACTGGTCATAAGTCGTTTTGTACTCTTCAAGTACAAAGAAGTTTCACCTGTTTCCGTACCACAAAAAAGCACTTGCAATATCCTAGCATCTCTTTCTCTCCCTTGTGGCAGAAAGAAAGAAACCAGGTGGGAAAGAGTTCAAGCCCCCACTAAGGACTCCGTTCATTTCTTATCTACTTTCCTACAGTAACAGTCCATCATCAAAGGCTTTCTAAATGCAAGCCAGGATGGGATGAACGCAGTCTTATATAACTCTGTTATAAACCACCCAGAGCTTTCCACAGGATGCGGCTATATTAAATGGAATAGATTACATGTAGTCCTTGCTTACTGACCATTTGTTCAGTGACAGTTTGAATTTATGGAAGCATTAAAAAGAGAGAATTACAACTGGCCCTCAAAGTTCTGGGCATCACAGCTTTGCAACTGGTTAGCACTTACACTGGTTGCAGAGTCCAGCGGTCATGTGGTAGGTATTTGTAATCTTCCCTGCTGGCCTCCAACAGGTAAAGTCAATAGGGAAGTTGTCAGGAAAGGTCACAAGTCACTCTGGTACATCAATTGCATGTTCCCAGCATCCACCTCTAGTTCTGCCACATTTACACAACACCTTACACGCCATCCGCACAACTTTCACTGTCTAGTAGCAGGCAGCCCCACCACCTTGCCGGATTCTTGTGCATCTTTCCCCATCATATACAATCACCCCTGGCCCAGTTGCACCTCATGGGCCACTTGCATAATATCCTCCCTTGCTTGGGCATGCACAGGCTGCACACTTGCCTTACTTCCCTGCCAGCTGTCAGAATCTAAAAGGACATTTTATTTTGGGGGAATTTCTGCTGAAGAATATTAGCTATTGTCACATTTATTTGACACATTTTTTCTTATTCTACTGCAAGGTCGCTGAGAGGGCAAAGGGGGAGTTGGAAACGGCAACTCAGAATGTTATCTTGTTTTCATTCTTTTAGGTCTGGTTCTCATGAGAACTTTCTCCGGACCTCTCACACCTGTGATGGGAAGTGTCTTAAGGGGTTGTTGGATCTCTTTTTTTGAAATGGTTGGAGGGAAATTAACATGAGATAATTAGTGGGGTGGAACTTTCAATTTTACTTGGGTAGAGAAAGCCCGGGAACTTTAGATTCGGGATTTCTACAGACCGTACCAGAACAATGTCTTCAATAAAATCTTATTGCTTGGACTTTGTCTTTTTGGAGTTCTGATTACGTTGCTGATGTTGTGTGGAACCCTGACACCAGCCTGTTTACGAGCTGCCCTGGTGTCGCTTAAGGATCTGTGATCCTCACTTAACAACAATAGAGAAGTTTTTTTGCTAAATGATGCAGTCATGTGACATTGTGTTGTACAACCTTATCATGTAGTGATGGAAATCATCATTAAACAAGGACTACTTGTATTGCTACATTACATTTTATTCTGTAGAAAGCTTGCACATTAATTTTCATATGAGCATGGTAGAAACTCTGTAGAATATCCAAAGGTCTGTAGGGATTATAGTTGCATTCTAGGCTGCCCAGCTGATCTTGCTCACCTCAAGGAATATAATTGTAAACAAAGCGGGTGGTTGAATCCTCTTGGCTCAGCACAGACGGGAGGCTCTAAGAGACTCGGAAGCTCTTGTTGATGGTTAACTAAGTCTTCCTGGGACAGTTGGGGATTATTAATATAAGATTCACTCCCCAAACTTACACTAGTTGCAACATCTTGGGATTACTGAAAATGGTAGGGAGGAGGCATATGACAGGCATAAAGCCAAGGCACACAAATTCTAGAGCAAGACAAAGCCAGAATTGGGGATACAGTGCATAGGAAGCAATGGAGAGAGCCTGAAGACTTTCCACTACAACAATTGGAAGGAAGACACCCATTAAGTTTCCCCTTGACTAAGATGGGAAAAGATGAGATGCCAAAGTTGCAAATAAATGACTTCATTAAATCCTAATTAATTGCAGCTCACCATACTATTTTTTTTTCATATCAAAAGAACAGCTTCAATAAGTCTGACATTATTAGATAAACAGAGCAAGTGTCACTTTTTCAGGCAAGATTCATTTATGAGCTCGTGCTGAAAAAAAAACAAACTTCCTGACTTAAGATGTACTGGATCCTAATTAATCAATGCAAATATACTAGCATTCCTTCACCTCTCAATTTACTATAGAGCAAAGATCTTTCTGCACACAACAAAGACCTTTCTGTTCCACTCAAAATTAGTTAAAAAGCACTAACATAAAATGGAGAATAAATTGCAGATAAGGCTATAACTCTGCAGTCAGCAGACTCAGCTGCGGCTGCCCAACACTATGGCAGTACTCAACCTAAATTTGGTTAGCAGGATTTCTGATTTTAGGGGCAGATGGAAAAGGAGCCAGAAACTCATCCCTTTTCCATACACATATGTCATCAAAACAGCTTCACCTCTTAATGACCACATAGGTAGACCTTCTTCAGGTTCATCTGTCTATCCCGAAACCCTTTCAGCTTTTCTATTTCAAACCTTGTCAAGCATTTAATGACTTCAGCAGCATGCCTTAGGGCAGTGGTGGAATTTCAATTTTTTTACTACCAGTTCTGTGGGTGTGGCTTGTTGGGCATGGCTGGGGTGGTGGTCATGTGACTGGGTGGGCAGTTCCTGTAAGCACGGCAATAAAGATTAAGCTAGAAACAACACCAGAATGTTTCTTTCCTGCCTTCCTTACAGGATTAACCCTGTAAAGTG
>JAEANM010013370.1:0-14421 GCA_017656035.1 Myanophis thanlyinensis | reverse complement strand
AAGTTTTAAAAATGTGGCTCTCAAAAGAAATTTCAATCTTGTACTGTTGATATTTGGCTCTTTTGACTAATGAGTTTCACACTGTCCTAGACCAAATCCAACCTCCTTAACTTTACATCATGCTTGCAAAATTTGCTCTCCCACTTCACAGAGTTTCAAAGTGGAAAGGCAGCTGTTGGTGATTATCCATGCTAACTGGAAACCTCTCCCATTAAAAGGCATGTACATCAGGAACTGAATCAAGGTTCTCCCAACTCACCTCTTCCATATATTGGTACATGATAGATTTGACAGCCTGTATGTTAGTAGCATCCATCATCAATGTGACTGCTTGACCCTTTCGAATCTTCACCACACCTTTGAAGATCTGTTGATTGTTGTAGCAGGCTGCCAAGGTGGCTATAGCCATCACCTGGGCAGGAAAGAGGAGATAAAGGGCTTATGATCAAGAGCAGTAGTTATATAGTTGTGCACAACCAGGCTCCAAAGAAAAACACAGCAATTTTTTAAAAATAGATTGTTATTTATCAAGAATATGCTGATTAAAGGCTTTGAGTTTTATAAAATAGTCTAGAAAGTCACACACGTGAAAACGATAGCTGTATAAATGTGGTAAATATTTTTCTTTCTTTTGTTCAGTTGTGTCCAATTGTTGGAGATTGCCTGGACAAGTCCCTGCAATTTTCTTGGCAAAGTTTTTCAGAAGTGGTTTGCTACTGCTTCCTTCCTGGGGCTGAGAGAATGACTGGTCCAAGGTCATCCAGCTGGCTTTATGCCTAAGGTGGGAGTAGAACTCAGTCTCCTGGTTTCTAGCCTGATGCCTTAACCATTACAACAAACTGGCTCTCTATGTACATACATACATACACCCAAAAGCTATGGCCAAAGAACAGTGAATGAAGAATAAATAGCACAGATGTTCAACAACACCTACAAAAAGGAATGCTATGTTCCTGGACAGATTCCTTATGGTCTACATGGACAGGGCATCATCATCAAGTGCCTCAAGAGGAATGCACCTTCTTACAAGGTAACAAACCAGAAGTCCATAAAAGTCTTTGTGTTTAAAGTTGTTTTGCTATCTCTTCCTAAGTAAGACCAAAACCAAGAGTTTTTCAGCATGTTGTAGAAGTCTAGCCACTTTCTTAGCAAGTTACATGAACCAAGTGTTATATTATGCTATAAGTACATTTAGTCCTAAAAAGTTTTATATACACAGCAACTATTTTTAGTTAACTTAGGTTTACAAGCAATAGTGAAAAGCAGAAAAGACTACAAGTGCCATACAAAAATGTAAACACAATGCATTTTTCCATCCTTTTTTATTTTTTTAGACTTCATGACAAATAAATAACCCAATGGTTTGTCTGCCATACCATTATGACAATAGGTACCCATTACATGATAAATCTCATGTTATCCAAGTCTGTTTTAAAATAGCCAGTCTTCTAATCGAGTAATGAATAACGTTCATTGTCTACTTCATGTATGTTTATCAGAGTAAAATTGTTTCTTTACTGCCTTTTTCCAGGATATTTTCTAGCCTACAACCCCAACCTTTCTCTCAACCAAAATACATTAATTAAGTTTGAAGTTCAAAGCTTTTTAAGATCAGCCAAGTTAGGCTTGATCTGGCATTCTAAGAGGCATTGTTGATTTCATTTGAAAATCAGATCAGTCCTCTTTTTTACTGATGATCCAGAAGATGGTTAAGACAGAGCTCTTCCAGAAGGCATTTAGTAATTAACTTTGCTATTACTCCTAGTCCTAATTATTATCTTATTTATTGTGAATATTTTAACTTAGTTTTTGAACTATGGTTGCCTTGTTAATTGCGAACTGCCAGGAATCCTAGGTAGATTTGGCAGGATGTAAATGTAACAAGTAAACAAAAGTAAAAAGACAATTCAATTTACCTGTGGTATAGCACAGAAATTGAAAACACTTTGATTCTTCAAGCGGGACAAATATGTCAAGACATCAGGAACATGATGCAGGGCGTTGGTAATGAGCTCATTCATACACTGGACGGCTTTGTCAATGTTCTCTGGCTTAGCAAGATCTGACAACTTCTTCACATACTTGCTCCAAACCTAGGAACACCCAGAAGTCTAGGTTGTTGAGGCCACTTGAACAGAATTTCAAAATTACTGCGCAGCTGAGATTTGGTGATTTTCACACACTAGTTTTGCAGGAATTATGCTTATCATGTCTTGTCCTGAAGGCTGTTTGAGCAAATCACTGATGCCTCCAACTAGCAATGAAGATTTCCAACAATGTCCCACCATTATGTAAAGTACAAGATTAGATCAGAGCAACACAAAATCATCCTTGCCATGTCTAATTAGCTATTCCACTCAACTAAACTCGAAATTATATGCTTAATCCAAGAGGAAAGTTACTGAATCGTTTGTTTACCCTCTGAAGCTTCCATGCTCTAAATCGGGGTCCCTAATCCCTGATCTGCATCCCATTGGGGATCTGACCATGCAAGTGCATGAAGCTGCAAAATCATCTCCTTTTTCCACCCCCACCACCCCTGCCAGTTTGCCAAGCCAGAAAAGTTGGGGACTGGTGCTCTAAGTTAATGTTTCACAATTTCATCAAGTCTGAAATGTGTGGACTTCAACACTCCAACTGGCTGGGGAATTCTAGAAGTTGAAATCCACACATCTTAAAGTTACTGAGATTGAGAAATATTGTTTCAAGGTATTACCTTCCCACAGTAACCGTGAACAATCAATAAGCAGTTCTTTCTTTGTATTTTAAAATAAGAACACCAAAGAACTCCCCACTTATTTTCATATGCCAGACTGCTCATTATTTTTCTTCTCTACTTTGATCTTTAAAATATAGATAGCCCTCAACTTCTGACAACTGGGACTGGAATCTTGATCACAAAGCAGCTGTTAAACAAGATGTCCAAGTGACCACTTCGCTCAGCAACTGCAATCTCTGCTCTCCCTATTATGCTCATTAAGTGATTGCCTGGGGGTACCTCAAGGGGTCTGAAAGGCTCATAGAAATTTGGCTATTGCATAGAAATTTGCCATGGGCCAGGAGGCCTTGACTGACCACAAGGACCACTGATGAATGGAAACCTACTAGGAGCTTGAAAGTGCAGGCCTTCTCCCCCACCCCACATGTGGGAAATCTTGTTCACTAGCTTTCTAGTTATCCCTCTCGTTGATTGAACCCAGGTGTGCGGGGGGAGGGGGAAGAGGACTTCCAGTCATTGGGGACAGGAAGAAGCAACCACTATGAAGGCAAAGACTCCAAGACCAAAGCAGCTTAGCAAGCATTGGTGACTCAGGTGAAATGGCTGAGATGACGGGGAGATACAGGTGTGTGTGTGTGGGGAGGGGATTACAGCACCTTTAGCCATAAGGGTTGCCAAGTGCCCAAATTTTTATAAAGTGACCTCAGGGGATGTTGCAATGGCCATATCTTCAGGCAGATGCCATAACTCCTGCATTCAGCATCACTGTAATTTCAGTCAATCACTACACAAATAGTCATAAGGATCATCTAGATCAGTAGCCATTCTGGTAGGTATTAGGACACCACTATGATCAATCTCTGAGTTTTCACAAAGTGGCCACTAGAGCAGCTTCTGAAAAAGGTTTATCTGACCCTGTGACTGTTGATGTGTCAGACTGTCATCATTTAATAACAAAGTATTAAAATTAACTTAAGTATAGTACCAGCTATCATTTAATTTAACAACAAAAACAGCAGTAACAGTAGTTGCAAAGAGAGAAAGAGGATATTTCCCTGCTGCAATTAGCAGTAGGAAAGCATTAACTCTGATTGCAAGTGACAAAATTCAATCTTACTCCACCAATCTTAGGGATAACTGGAACATCTTAGATATGAACAAGACCACCATATGTGCAGATATATGCAGTCTCAAATCCACAAGCTATCACTGTATAGGATCCCTCAGGAGAAAAAGTTGCCCATATATTCTACATCAATTAAACAGCATAAATCAGGATGGAAACATTCATGCCATTGAGTTAAGACATCTTCCTCACATCCATCATACTTTATTTTACCTCTTTGGGCCAGAATTCTCTGCCCTCAAGTTGGTCCTCCAGATAGTCTCTAATGATGTTGGTTTTCTGCAGAAAGAGTCCCATGGAGTTGGCCAGTTCTACGTCGTGTCCGACAACAGGATCTTCTAATTCTGAGGCAGAGAAGAGCCGGGAAAGGCCAATTCCCACCAGGCCAGCAACATAGTGGCAGTACTATAGGTTGGAATTCAGAACTTTATTGAGATGCTTTTAAAAATCTATTCAGTCCGTAAAAGCTGTAGGTGCCAAACTTTACAATTTCCTTCTTGACTTACTTTTGCTAAAGTAATATATATATAGCATGAAAGAAAGAAAAATGTAAACTGCTAGGAACATTTGTATAGCCCCTATTACAAATGGGCTTGTTTTGGAATGAGTTTAAGAGCCAAAAGTTCAGCCTTTAAAACCCTAAACCTTGCCAATAGTTTTTATGGCTGTTCATTTTAAGAGGATAGCGTCATGATATGTCACTCAAAGTCTGCAACAAATCTTGGGTGATGAAAGTTCTTTTATGTTAGCCTTATATATTCCAAGACACTAAACTGGAGGAATCATCTCTTTTGAGATAAAGAAACATGCCCCCAAAATCAGTCTGAATACCACTTTTCCCTTCTCCTATAGAAGCTATTTACTTCTATTGTTTCTCCTTAAATATTCTGTCCCCATACTCATGGGCATTATACATTAAAAGATTCACCGAATAGAAGACTTTAATGGTCTCTGTATTGTAATAGTTAATAGTTATAGCTACCATACAGGTTTCCTAGGGGAATTCATATAGCCCCTCCCAACTCACTCACCTTATCCCACTCCTTGTTAGAATTCACCTTCTTTTCTAAAAACTCTGCCATACCAAGACCCATCTTGTGACAAATGTCAGCAATCACATCTTGATAGACTTTTGCCAAATTCCGGAACTCCAGGGAAATCTAAAGGCAAAAAAAGAGATGGGATCATAAAAAAATATATACATGTGTCTCTTCCTACCCCTACCCCTCCCAAAAATTGATAAGGAGCTCAAGAATGCTAGCTCATTTTAGGTTCCATGCATGTAGGTTAAAAATATTTCATCAGTCCTTTAATCTTGAATTTACAACAATCAAATGTCATATATATTTCTTCTGAGCAATACAGGAAATGGAAAAAAGATACTTGGGTAAGTTATTTCTATCTAGGACCAAAATTAATGCACTCAAGTTTAAAGCAGATCATACTACTTTCCAAAGAAATAATGGCAAAATGGTTTTTCTTACTTATATAATAAGTTCTGCAAACTTCATTAGCAAGGATACATAATTATTTGAAAGCTATTCCTTAATTGTAACTACTTCCTTTTCTCTTGAGCTCAACGCATACAAAAGGCTCCAATTATTTAAAAAGAATAATTGTTTTGGAAATTTAAAAAGTGTCAGAGCTTAATTTACACAAAATACATTACACATGTTTTTGGCAGTGTGCCATGAAAGTAAGTAACTGGCAGCACCATGCTAAAAACTCATCTAGTGACCAGCCACAAATATTCAGGAAGCTCCTAAGTATGAACATGTACTTCATCTGTTGCCTCCTAGCATTTGTTATTTAACGTTTACCTGGGATTCTGAGGTTGGCAATAACCATTAGACTAAAACCACTGCTAGCCCAATTCTTCATAAATTTATCCAATTTACTTTTAAACGGATAACCTCACTACACCAATGGTACAAATATCCACCTAAATCCTGTGATGAAAAACCCGTCTCTTGTAAATTCTTACAGACAATTCTTTTGCAGATTTTTAAAATGATATTTCAGGGATCATAGTAATGACACAGAAATATGCAGACATATTTTGGGGAAAAAACCTTGTTTAATTTGTATTGTGCCTATCCAAAAATCCAATGCATTTTGTTGTTTTTTCTACCAAATTTTGGCTTGAAATGAAAAAGAAGCACTTGTAATTTACCATAACATTTCTCAGCAGAATCCTAAGCAATTCCTATAGCCATCAAAAAACTATCTGGGAGACCACTTAATGTAAAAATAAATTATCAATGCATGTGAACTCAAAGGAAAAACTTATTGAATCTAAGTACTCAGTTATATATGTGAAGTAAGAATTGCACCAGTTGCACCAAATATGCAAAGGAAGAGTTGCACCAGTTCCTCACAAACCTAATACATTACCATGTAATGCAAATGTACATATATAGGCAACAAAAAGGTACATATGTAGAGGACAGTCCTGGTTTCAATTTTCTGAAATGGCACCTCTAAAGTTAGGACAGAGAACTTTCACACTTCCAAACAGATGTTAATATATCTGATTTTAAGAGACTGATCCCCTCCCTCTCACTTGCTAAAGTCTGGGGGGGGGGGGAAGAGCCTTAGAACAGGGGTATTTTAACTGCATAAATGCATGAGAGGCACCACTCACTGTTGGAAAGTCTTCCAGCACTTGTCTGTCCTTCTCTTTGCTGTCCATAAATTTCCAGGCTGGTTGATATAAGTAGGAGTGAAAATTGTGTAACATGGGGACCTTAGCTTCAAGACTGATAGTCATGTCATCTTCTACAGTATCCAGAGCTCGGAGAACCAAATAGAAGATGCACACTGCATGGCTAGAGAGAAAAGGAAAATGATTGTTTGTGACTTAGATGCCAAAGGAAAGAGAAAAGTAATTATTCCTGTTCAACTTTAATCAGTATAAACATGTCTCATTTGTTAATAGAAAAAAGCACAACATACTTCCCACTTAAGTCTAATGCAATTCAAAACAACTGCATTCTCTTTAAAGCCATGCATTGAGCATTTAACCTGAAGCAACAGAACAGTTTGTGATAGCTGAATCTTATTCTTCCAGGCACCCAACAAAGGATTAATAATAATCATATGTTCTTCCAGGTCAAAAAAATCAAAGGAACAGCCTGCTAGGATTTGGCTTTGATCATATTAACTCTTCAGCTATTCCCACTGAGAATAGATTTTACACTAAGAGAATTGTGACCTCTGCAATGAAACCTTTCTTTAAAGTTCCATGGATCGTATCCAAACTATAATAAATACAACAATATAGTACATTGCATAGACTATAAAATGTAGTATTATCATCAAATGGAAACATCCTTGTAATAATAAATCCTGCATTTACTTTCTGAGTTTTATTTAAGTATTCCCAATTTAAAAGAATTGGGAAAGGGTGGTTTATAGTCTATTAACTACTTTTTGAGCACCCAAAGTTGCAGTTGATGATGCAAATCAGGGGATGTCCCAAAATCCTAAAAAACTTTTCTTCTTACATGCAGGGTTATGGAAGAGATGATAAAACTAATTTATTTACCACCTATGGTAGTGGGAAAGCTTAGTCAATGGACAATAACTGTAGCCAGAGCTAACTTCAGTGGATGCATATAACTTATGTTTCTCAGGCTCCAGCCTGCTCTTGCTGAAGCTAAGACAACACCAGTCAACAAAAACAAAGCTAGGTACATATCACAATAGTCTGATCTCCTAAAAAAACAGATCGTTTCGTTTTGTGCTACCAGCAGTCCCTCCCAATCACAGTTAAAAACTTTTCAGGTCGTTTTCAAAACTGCATCTGGTTTCCTTTTCTTCCTCAGCCGGGGATGATGAGTGATGAAGATCCCCAGTGTCAGGTTGGTGATAAAACTTCCTAAAGTCACTCCGTTATTCCCTTTTCCCAGCAAGGAAATAAGAATCTCACACACACACAACTCACCGCAATTCCCCGTCCAGAGCTTGGATGACGGCGGCGAAGCTCCGGCTGGTTTGGTTCAAGTACTTGTAACATACCCGGAGGCTGTCGCTGAGCGAGTCCTGCAAAAGGAGCAGAGGCGGAGGGGCAGCCTGAGCGACCAGAAAGCGAGGCCGCGAGTGTTGCGGGAGACGAGGGGTGCCGCCGCAGGTCCGCAACCGGCCACCGCCAGTCAGGCAGGAACTCGACCCGCCGCCACCTGCACGCGGTGGAGAAAAGGCCAAGGTGCGCTTGAATAGGGACGTGGCGGCTTTGGAGCTGCAGCTGGCCATGGAAAAGGCATACAAGGCCGGAGAGGCGCACGGCTAGCTTGCCGCCCCCTCTACGCCCCTCACAGGGCCCCTCGAGCCTGGGGGCTACGGAGCATCGAAGTGGTTCCGGGGCGCCCCGAAGCGAGACACGCCCCTCCTTTCAGATTCGGAATGTTTGTTTTCTTCTCCTAAGGCACAGGCCCCGCCCACGAGGCGGGGCGAAGGATCTGCATGGAGCGGGGCCGCCTTCCAGGCCTCAGGAGGGGCTGTTATTGTCAATGCATCGGGAGGGGAGGCTGGAAGCGCGCTTTTTATCCAACCTTTCTTTCGAGCCAAATCCCGCTAAATTCAAAGAGCCTCCGCGGGGAAACAAACCTTACCTTCTGCCGAGTTCGTTCCATCACATATAGGCTTATTTAATACCGCAACGCCTTTTTATTGAATAAAACCAACTAGCAAGTTACTGTTGTTTTTACCATAAAGCATGGTTTGCCAAACCACAATGCCAACCAGCCTTTATGACGAACGCTGGAATTCCACATCCTGCTAAATCACAATATGCTTTGTTCACATTAGTACTTGCTGTGGGTGTGAAGCTAGCCATGGTGGCCTTTCCAACCAGAAATTGAAACAAACCTATCTTAGCAGGGTTTGTGAACAGTGTCATACAAAATGATAATGGACTGATCAGCAAGCTTATGACAGAACCATCCTCCTTGAAGAAAATTGCTTGAAGAAAACTAGGACAGTTTAAAAGGCTGTCTTGTGCAAGGATCAGGGGATGAGCTGTTTTCTCTGTTGAAACTGGCAACAGAATAAAATGCAATCTGTTGAAATTAAAGGATATCACCACTGACTTCAGGAGGAATTTTCCTGAAGACCTGAAATCATGGAATGGCCTGAAACTGATAGTCTCTCCCTTGATGGAAATTTTCAAATTGCGTCTGGATAGTCACCTAATGGGATCGCTCAGTAGATCCCTATACTGAACAGAGTTGTTTTTGCTCCAATTCATATCCTTGTTTATTTTTATTTTTTGCTAGCACCCAAGCACCTACTGGGTCCCCTTATCCAAGAAGTGCTGACTCAGGGAGTTACCATAACATGCTTAACAAAGCCAAGAAAATGCATTTCTACAACACATTAACCTGGACCTTGGTGCTATGATCAGCAAATTGAAGATTAAGTAGCTCAGAAAATGTAGTAAGTGCAGTGTGAATATGGCTCTGAAGTGAACATTCTATTGTTATCTACTACTTCCTTGGCCACTTTTTCCTAGCAACAGTATAGTTGTGAAATCTGAAAACAACATAAAACCACTAACTTTCCTACAATACTGACAAGAGAATATCTGTAGCTTAGAGCTGAATTATAGTGTCTTTGGTGATCTCTCAAGTGGTTTTTTTGCAGACATTTCATTACTAAAAATTATAAATGGCATAAATTGTAATCCACAGAAACTATAACGTATGCTAGAATTGCTTTGCAAATCTAAAGTTTGTATTATTGTTTTGGCTTCCCCAATCATCTGGGAAGGAAAATTCAGTAAACAAGTATCAGTCAGTACTTTGCCAGGATCCATTCTCTAATTTTCTGTAATGAATCATTCCTTAGAACTAACTAGAGAAACACATAATAGACCAATAACAGCAGCCACCACTAATAGAGACTTTCATTTTAAAAACTACATTTATTTCTTCTTTTGAATATCATCATTGGATGCTCAACCAGTGCATCATGTCCATGAATTGGACAAGAAGAATTAGATCCCATTTTCTTTTATGACTTCTATTCTTGCTTCTCTTTAGCTACTTTTTAAAAGCAAAAATAAAAATTACATTCAGAACCAAGCTTCATATATCATGTAATTCTTAAGGAAACAGATATACACACAACACACAAAGAAAAAGTTGTCTAATGTTTCCTATAAAATATGTTTTGAAAAATATTGACAAATAAACTTTTGATAACAATTCAAGAATACTAAAAGCTAGTCATATCACCTAATAAATAATGAATTCTGTCAACATTTTATGGCAAAATTTTCACAATTTTATTTATTTATAAAAGTATAAACATGTCACTGTACAGTATACACCTTGTTGCAGGTAATGACGTATTTATATGTTCATTTCAGTCATTCTATTAGAGAAATAATAATAGAATGTATCTTCTAAGCACACCTAAAATAGCATTCCAACTCAAGTGTATTCATACTACTTTTGAAACCATTTTCATTATCTCATTTCCCCTCAGTATTCTGTAATAGTTATGAAAAGTAATGACCATGCTACGGGATTATTTTATATAATGGTTGCATGAGAGGGAAGGGTCTGTTTCCCTTCTCATGCAACCCTTGCTTTATAATCCATTATCATCCAGCATTTTTTTTTCTTTTCTCCAGTTGCCTTATCCATTAAAAAAAAGAAAACCTCTTGTTCTATTGCTTCAGCAGAAAAAAAAAATAACCAAAGGCACAAAATATGTAGTAAGAAGCCCCACTCACTTGGTCCATCTTAGGCATCACTGTCTTGTATCCACCCATTTTAAACTTCACCAGATTGTAGATCTCCTCCGGGTGACCCAGCCATCTCTTTAGCAGCTCCATTGACTTCTGCGTTGACCTGACAAGGCAGGGACCTAACAAGGCAGGGTTGCTGTTGGATGTCGAAGAAAGACTTTCAAGAGCAGAAGATTCCTTCTCTCCTTCTCCTTCCCCCCCCCCTTTTTTTTTCTAACTGTGCCACCTGTCTTTTCCTTTCCAATAATTCCTATCGCTAGCCCCCAGTCTAATTTCCAACGTCATCGCCCCCCTCAATTTTTCTTCTCTGGCTCTCTTCGTATGGCTGCTCCTGTTTTTCTTTTTCCCTGCCTAGGGCCTTCCAGAAGCGAGGTAATTCCCTCCCCGCCCCCCTCCGCTACACGATACCTGCAATTCTATTCCACTTCTCCGGCCGTGAGTCTGCTTCAACCCAAAGGCATCTTCCGAAGCATACCGGTTACAGTACGTTGCCTCTCTGCCTGCGTTAGACCCCTAGTAGCAACCAATCAGCAGGCAGCGCCCACGACTCGATAAGTTGATAGGAAGCTCAGTAGCCGCGCGGTCCTCGCACCAGGAAGACGGCAGCCAATTAGACCATTTCGAGCTGGTGTGACGATCGGTCGCTATCTGTTGGTTGGTCAGTGCGCGGCCATAGGCGGCCTGAAATAGCAGGATTGATTTCGAAGTCGCCGGGTTTCTTAAAGGAGCCGGACGGTCTTTTTTTCTTTGTGCAATTAAGGCCTCAAGAGATGTCCTTCCTACAAATCCGGTTTGGTTTGTTGGTGTAGCAAGAGTGGTTATTATTCAAGGTGGTTAAGATAAGGCTCAAGGGTTTGCAGCCCAGATTTACATAGTAAGTGGAACAAGATTTTCCAGATATACAAGGCGCCTTCAGTAAAGGCAGGACTGAAGACAGTTCCTGTTGCAAACATCAAATGGGAAAATCAAATAAGCAAAGGAATGGCCTTTACCCCCTCTATCGTTTTTGTAGACTGCAAAATGTGGATGTACCCGAGCCACCTCATCTGGCTACTGAAGAATTTGTATAATGGGCAGAAAGAATTTGTATAATGGGCAGAAAGAAGCCGCAGAATGGAATCAGGAGCAACTAAATGGTTTGATGTTAGGCTAAGATTGATTATGTGCCATCAGGTCACTTTGGACTCTGCATAGCAACTGCGTAGATTTTCTCTGATAAAAGATTGATTACCGCCATTTCACTTGTTTAATTTACAAGTGAATATATAATGAGAAACTTTAGAAGAGTGGAAATTATAATTAAAATTACTGGGGAAAGTAGCAATCGCTACAAATGTTCTGATGGCATTTTGATAAAGGGAAATTTTATGGAATAGATTAGAAAATTGTAAGTATGCTAAGAGATTGCAAAAACTGGCCTGCTGCTCCATATTCAAATAATCCTTAAAACTGTCAAAACGCAATGCCAATTCAACGCAAGAAGATGGAAAAGTTAAAATACCATCAGACTCTTATGTTTCTGGAATTAGCTAGTGGATAAATAATGAAAAAAAAAATCCTGGGAATAAATTCTATTGAACTCAATGACAGAAATCTTACTAAGCCATTCGTTTTAATCAAGGCTTGTTATTCAATTATCAGTTACAATTAATTATTTATAAATATGCAATATTATTATTTAGCATAAAATAATCCCATCTACTCACCCATACCCACTGAGCTATGGTGGCACAGAGGTTAGTGTACAGTACTGCAGGATACTTCTGCTGACAGTAGGCTGCCTGCAGTTTGGCAGATCAAATCTCACCAGGCTCATGGTTGACTCAGCCGTCTATCCTTTCAAGGTGGGTAAAATGAGGACCCAGATTGTTGGGGGCAATATGCTGACTCTGTAAACTACTTAGAGAGGGTTGTAAAAGCACTGTGAAGTGGTATATAAGTCTTATGTGCTGTTGCTATTGTAATTTTGCTACTTGAGGTCCCCAACTTGGTATCCTCCAGATCAGTTGGCCTATAACTTGTGGGAAAAGAATATATCATGGTTTTTACACAAGTGTTTTAAATTAATTGTATGTATTCCTCAAAATACTTAAGTTCCTTGCTTTGATACAACTTTCAAAGTTACTAGTTCTCACTACATAAAGTTAGAATGCCTTTGATGACTCAGTTGTTTCAAAAAAGGTTTGGTGATTCTTTACCCACATTTTGATATTTTTAACAAATTTCAGTGGTATAATCAGAGTGTTAAGTTTCCAAGTAATAAAACACAAACCCCAAAAAGTAAATCAAAATCTATCTACAAAAACAAATTTCTTTTATTTAAGTAATCATCAAATTGGCAAAGTCTGTTGTAATTCTGGATGTGATACAAACCGGAATTACACCACATAACATTACAAAGAAAAACATCCCACAAAAGTCACATTCACCAATAAAATAAATTTCAACATCATCCACCTTCAGCCATCTGTAGGGACAGTCTATGTTCCCACAGAAAAGAATGTCACCTAATCCAGAGGTCCCCAACCTTTCGGATTTCAGGGACCACTAAATTCATAATTTTAAATCCCATGGACCACTAATATGATCTGCCTAATGACCGGCTGGGTGGTGTGGCTAGGTGATCATGTGACAGTGGGTGTGCTCTGTCACTCACATCAAGGGGCGCCTCACTGGCCTCTACTCACCCCTCCTCTCCCAACCCCTACCCGTCTACCCACCTGGGTTCCTTAGGGTCCCGACAGGAAGCAGTTGTTGAAGCTAAGCAGCCACCATGAGAAAAAGTTGGCAAAAACAGGGGATCAGTTCAAATTGAATCTGACCAAGGAGGAGGTTCAGCAGAGGTACCTCACTGAGGACTACAAGCATAGGCTTTCCAAGCAGAGGGAAGACCTGTAGGAGCACAAGGCTGTTTGGACTCCGGTGTGCTCTTCTCCTGGAAGGCAGAAGTTTTGCACACTGCTCACTGAGGCATCTGGAGTCCAGTGAAGGAGGAAAGGGTTGGAGCTACTAAACAGGTGGCTAAGCTAAGTGCCTCAGGACCGCTGATTTAGTCCACGGACCACTGGTTGGTGACCGCTGATCTAGTCAAAACAATGTCACCCTCCCAAACTAAGGAATTTGGTGAACCCGAAACCTCCCCCCGTTACATATACATAGAAATAGAAGAAAAAGGAATAAAGGATTACAATGATGAGCTAATTAAAATGGCTACACATACGTCAACTTCGAGTTCAACACAGAGTCAGTACTATGGCTGATAGACTTCTTTACACTTCTTTAGTATCTGCCTCTTTATGACCGACCACAGGAGGATGAAAGCCAAAGTAACTATAGAGCACCTAGAGAAGCATTGTTTTCAAGGATCTATTCTAGGGTTTCATCTCAGTTATAGTACTCAAAGAATTAATGAATTGGAAAGTTCAATAATCCAGACGTGAGTGGCTATATAGAGTTAAGAAAATTGTATGACAGGTTTAGTTATTTGAAGGTAAATTTAACTCCTTTAGACTTTTGACAGTTGACTCTGTTTTGATTACACAATAATTTCTCAATGGCCCAGTTATATGAGTTGTGAGAAAAAGTGAATATTGCAGCACAAAGTTTTTATTTATGTATGTATGTATGTATTACATTTCTGTAGTCATCAACTTGATCCAACTGACTGTGTAAAAACCTGATTTCACAGGTCCTCATTCAATGGATTTTGAATGATAGGAACAAAACTTTACTTTGGATTTTATACCATTTCAATTTCAATTTCAAATTTATTGGTCACATACACAGTCATACATGGTACGATATGCAGTGAAATGCTTACGC
>JAEANM010013369.1:0-14421 GCA_017656035.1 Myanophis thanlyinensis | reverse complement strand
GATAGATAGATAGATAGATAGAAAATGAAAGGAGTCCTTCAGCATTTCTTCACAATATATACATATATGTTTCCTTAAGGAATGAGGTCTCTGTGCATTTCTTCAAATATAAGAAGAAGAGAATAAGGAAAAAGTCTGGTGGCACATATTACTCTATTTCCTATAGTTCTCTCTAGCCTCACTTTCAGATCTTTTAGCCCTGAGTAGGGCACTGTGAAGCTACTTCTCTTTGTAACCAATTAGACATGAATAAAAGGTTTTCAATTTTCTAGTTCTCACAAGGAGATCCTACTTTAGTACTTCATTCTTTTGAGGAACACACAAAGATGGCTTTGGGTTAGTTCCTGGCTATTGAGCCAGGCTTCTCCTCTGGCTCTATGAAGGACATCAAGACTTATGAGAAGCCACCCAAGGTTGTGGTTAAAAAAAAAAAAAGAGAAACAGTCAAGTTCAATGGTCAGAAAAATGGTCAAGTCTTACCAGAGCACACAGCAGTAATTGGGATAATGCGGTGACCAATAAACTTCCCACCTTCTTCCAAAGCTACAATTCTAAGAGAAGCCAACTCTGGCATCAAAATCTGGCAGGAAAAAATTGTATGACAGTTTGTAACATTTTTCACCTAAAAATCCCAAGGTGGAGAAAACTAGTTCTGTAGCTACACTTTGGAGGTCCTCTTATCTTTTGTGCTTTTATATCTAAAATGGCTTCTCTTCTATGTTCTTGTGGGTGACATGGCTTACTTAGACTTTAAAAGCAAGTTGCTGAGCTGTTTCCCTTCTCCCTATCACATCGCCAGCTATTCCTTTTCATTAGCTGCTTTCTCACTTCCTGATTCAGTTTAGCTGAAGAATAATATCACTTTTTAAAAGAAGTATTCTGCAAGCTTCAAGGTCAGCCACCCATATCAGGGAGGGTTCGCTATATGGGTTGATCCTGTCTAACATAAACTTTTCTGAGTTGATAGCCAAGAGGTGTAAACAAAAATTGATATGGTTAAAAGTATGATATTCTTAGAAATATATAAATAACTGTTCTGAAGCCTTCTTTATATCTTTTAGTTCTCTCCCTGCCCCCACCCCCTTTCTTCCTTTACACACCTATCTACCTAAAGTGATTGTAGACAATGTGAACAACATAAGCACCACTGCTGATCTGTATGTGGCTGCTTTCTGCATTCCTAATTTTGGGAAGATAGTTCTATACTGGTTTTCTTATATTCATTGTAGGCATTACTTACAAATGCTTTGCAATTCATGTGCAGAATAATGAAGATTATAATGCAATGAAAGAAGCATCTATTTCCACCTGTGATCTTGAGCTTTTTGCAAATTTGTAACTCTTAATCTGGCATATTTTAGGAGGGCTTTTTTCCAGATAAAAGTTTTGGATTGAATATACCTCACTTTCCCTTAAATTTCCCATTTGCAGCATTGAAATATTAACGAGTACCTGAGAGGGTCACTAGAAACAAGGAAATGAAGTCTGCAGTGTGTTCTGCCCATAAAACATGTCTTAGAAACTACGAATTATAACAACCTCTGTTGCTTGGAATTTTTGAGGACAGCTTTTACTCAATGAAATGTGTTCCTGAAAAATTTCCCCAACCCCGTCACTAAGTGATGATTCTAATATTTACTCTCAAAATATGTTGCTGATCCTGCTTAATCTATTTTTTATTTCCATTTTTACACTGCTTCCTATATCAAGAACGATAAAGGAATCTCCCCTGTCTTAAATGCCTAGAACCTGGAAACAGCAGACATAATATCTTTGGAAATGACACAATATTATATTAAGGATTGTTACCTTTTCAAACACAAAAGGGTCTTCTTTCCATATAGGGTTGATTGAGTTGGCATTTGGTGTCACTTTGGTTCTGTATCTACGCTTTGGATCTCCTGGTAGGCCAAATAATTCTACCTCTACATAGGACTTCACGCTGCGTTCTGAAAGGAACTGCCCAGAAATGATCTGTGCATGGAACAAGAGCAGCAGAATAATTTATTACATAAAGATTCAGCATTAGCTCTTCAGTCCTTTTTTTTTCTTTTCCCTTTTGGCCATAGGCACACATAACTTTTCTCTGAATCTGGCCTTTGAGTGATCGGGCCAAGAACTACATCCCAAAAAAGTATGGATGGAGCTGGGGCAAAAGCTAACTTTCATTTTGTTTCATTTCCAATACTCTGTTCATGTAATTACTATTAAGTACAGTTACGTATTGAATAATTCCCGCTTTTGTATCATGTGTGTATTAACAACCTTTGAATGTACTTCCATCTTTGTCTTAAGCTATTACTTAAATCCTTCAGGTTCATTTCCCATAAAGTTATGTAAGACCCATTAGTCTTACACTTTAGTTGTTAAACTGTATATTTGTTCACTTCACAAATTCATATTGGGACAATGTTACTGCAAAATGCTGTTCATAGAAATGCATGACTGAATGCTTTTTTGAATCAAAAACTGCTCAACAAGGAAAACATATCACTGAGAAGTGTCCTAAAGGTTTTTTTTTTTTTTAAAAAAAGGCAACTGGACTTTCTGTTTTTTCTTTGAAGATGTTTTGCTTCTCATCCAAGAAGCTTCTGAGCTCTGAACTAACATGAGAATATAAGAAGCAAAACATCTTCAAAGAAAAACCAGAAAGTCCAGCTGCCTCTTGAAAAAAGCACCTTTGGGAAAACCATGACCTGGATGACTGAGAATCTCCATAGAAATCATTGAGAAATGTTCTAGTTTAGCTTCTCTTTATTTTTTCTAGATTTTAGTAAGCAAATAATTTGAAGCTTAACATAAAGTATCAATGAGCATTATAATTCCCTTCAAAAAGAAGGTTTTTTTCCCTTTGAGTTGGAAGCATGAATTCAAAAGTTGTGCAACGTTTGTGTACAGTGAAATTAGACTATATAAGTAATATTATCTGATACTAATCAAGGATTCTTCTCTGAGCTGCTTTCTTGTAGTGATACAGTTACTTTTCTAAACATGGTGATGCTACTACTTCTAGGAAAAGGAATTATGTTTTTAAAAAAGGATTAGATGTTCACACCAACTGCTACATGAGCATGAAGAATTCAAAGACTGATTTGGGAATATTTCCAGCTGCTGGAGAACACCAGATTCATAGGCAAATATAGCCATGGCCATATGGTAGTTTACTGAGTGAGAAAACTTCAGACAGGTTTGTTCTGTTTGGACATGAAGTGGTACGTAGTACATGTCCAATACTCAATTGCAATAGAATAGATACACCAATATTTTGCCTAAAATTGCAAATCAATCCGTTTGTGCCATTGTTTATCTCTCTATTGCTACAACTGGCCAAGTGAGTGTTATTCCAATGAGATGAATTCATTTATTCAAACACAAAACTATATTTTTCTATAATCAGAATGTCCTGCAGGTCACTGTAGAATTATTTTGCCATGCAGATCTTGCTGGGTAGTAGATGCATTGGATATTTGGCACTACACCTCTGGGCAGCAAATCCCCCAATCAATCCCACAGTGGTTACTTACGGTGATTGACAAAGTGCTTGCCACAACTACATCAATCCGATCTACTGAAAAAGGATCAAAGTGTTTGTCTGGACGACGCATGAAGTCATGTTTAAGAAGATAGCCACTTTGCCCATTGAATTCAAACAGAGCCATGTTCTGCTGCATGGGAACATCTGAGAAAGGAAGTGGCAGAGGAGATTATTTCACCCCAGGAAAACAAAGCAAATTAGCAAGATCCACTGGCACCTTTCCTTCTATTACGATTAAAGTCACGAGACCACTCAGACCTAACACACAATGATGTGCAATAGTGGCAAATATCTGTAGTTTGGATGTAGGATGAGGGTGAAAGTTCATTCTCCAAGCTTGTGGGTTGGTTTCCCAAATGTTTCATTATCAGGTTAGGTAATATCTTCAGCAAAGTTTAGGGGATGTCAGTGTGCTTCTGTTTACGAGGGCTTCAGGTGTGGGTGTGTCAAGTGAAGGTCTTGTGATGGGGTAGCTGTGAGTCATCAGTGAGTCTTCTTGTGATAAGGAGATTACATCAGATGAGGGTCATTGGGAGATGAACTGCTGGGGGGGGCATGGGTTAGTTGAGGGATGGTGCTGTCTCTGGTTGGTTGTGTGGTTCATTTGGATACTGAGGGGTTCATAGGCTGGTTGCAGGTCAGTGTGTCTGTTGATTGAATTGCTTGTGGAGTTTCAGGATTCAATGAACTCACAAGCGTGGTGGGTGGGAGTGTGGCTGATGATTTCTGTGTTGCTCCAATCAAACTGTTTGGTGTCAGGGTGGGTAGAGATTACAGATTTGGGATCATGGCATTTGATTGCCAGCCAGTGTTCATGGACACTTGTTTTTAATTGATGTGATGATGTCTTGATATGGGGTGGTTAATGAATGGATGCAATCTTTAATGGCATTCAACATTATTTACCACTGCTTGTCTTTTTAGTATCTTCTGTTTTTGTTTACCATCAGAGGTTTTTTTTTTTTTGATACATGGGCAGCTATATAGGTTTATTAAATAAATACTGTAAATACCTTTATGCAAAACAATATCAGAGCTAGGAACTTAATTCAGCACACAGACCCAAGCCAAAGAAGTGCTCCACTCACCATTTGTCTGAAAGTTTAATGCCACCATTTGACACCCAACATTCCAGAACATCTGTGGCATATAATTAGATGAATCTATACGAGTCCCTTTGGGATAAATTCGGCTCATCTGCCTTTTGTTGTAGCTGAATTTCTTTTAATAGGAGACCATTATTTGAATGAATGCAATGACTATTCTCACTTTAGAGGATAACAGTTGTACACATTTAGAGAAATGCTATTCCTGCCTATTCATCGTTGATTGAATTTATATTACACTGAAACAAATCATTGTGCAACTGAAAGGGAACAAATAATATTTTGTGTACAGTGCAATTAAGGGACATAGAGGCAATGAAGTTGGAGATTATCAGAAATAAACCATCTTTGCTATTGTTTATAATTGTTCTACACACATAAAATAGTAGCAAGAGTTTTTCTGGGGCAGTCCCAATAGATATTGATGCAAGAATCATATCCTCCAGGTAGAATGATGAATAGAGAACAGCTTTTAAATGAATTCTTAACATCTAATACACTAACACACTATACCTAACTAATGGCAATCTCTATTACAATAATAAAAACAGCAATTACTAAACTGTAGGTAACTGCACATTATGTCTGACACCATGGAATGTGCAACTATTATCTCAACTTCATTTGTAGAGAGAAATTTTCTTTGGGCATATATGTATAAATTGGAATGAGTTCTCTACCGGTATATATAGATATATAACATCACTAAGGAGATGCCTTTAAAAAGGATACTCCACAAACTGGATGGGTGATCTGGTCAGCAACTCATAAGCCTTCAACTCAGTGAAGGAGGAAACAACATAACTGTGGTTTTTCTCTGGAATAATAAGGAAGAAAACATAGAACATAATCAATCTTCTGTTTCCAAATCTTTCCCTTGTTCCATTTAATTTCCATTTCTAAATAAAAATGCTGGTTGAACATGCTTCTTCACGTAAAAAATAAAGACATAGAAAGAGTTTGGGGTCAGGTGGAAATTCATTTTAGGATTCTCTTGAGCATGGAAGCATATCCAGTAGATTACATATGGCAACAAACACATTTGTAGACATTACCTCTGCAGATAATATGGGAGGAATCAATCACTGCCTAATCAAAGTTGCTATTAAACTGTGTTTCCTGGCAGGAGGATATCATTTGTGTTGCTGTAAATTCTACTTGCCATAAGCTGTAGAACCTTCACGAAATTGTAAATAGGCTTCCACTTATGTGCTGTGAAGCTATTTTTGTTGTGTCTAGGAACATGTTTGAAAATGGAGTAGAAACAATAGACTAACTTTGAAAGCTGAGACCCACAAGATACTTTAACTTCAACTTCTAGCATTTCCAACAACATGAATTAATGCTGACAGTATTTTGAAAATCACAATTCAGCTGTTCTAAATTCAGGAAGAGGGCCAGAAAAGTTAAGCTCTTTTAAACTTTTCAATCTAGAAGATAGAATAACCTGAGTTTTTCCGCTGCTAATATTGCACAAAATGAATATCTTTTATAGGAAATAATTTCTTTGAATTTGTTTTCTCAGTTTCATTATTATTTATTATTTAATCCTTTATTCTAGCATGAAACAAATGGAAGGGACAAAGTCTGCCATTTCTTTGGGTTTTCATCACTTTCATAAATTCTCATTCAATATTTGGCCCAAATTAGAGAATGTTTTTGATAAACTTTGGCAAACGTAATGTAAATGCAGATAGTGATACAGGGCTACAGTTGCACATTTTCTCCTTCTTAACTCTCAGTGAATCAATGATGCACAAAAAGTCCACAAGCAGGTAAATCTCATATTTAATTTTGTACTATGTAGAAGCAGGTTCAACTTCTGCTCACTGAAAGAATCATGGGAACATACAATTCATCTAGGGATGCAATGGATTTTTTAAATTGGTACTGCCCGGTATTATATCGTCACTAGAAGTAGGGCTTTGTCCACCCCCACCTCCCAGCCCCCATATATAAGCCCTAAAGCACACAGAACAGTGTTAAAGAATGATATTTACACAGTTAATAAATACACCTTTTTCAGTGCAAATATATCTGAGTCTAGCTTTAACCATATGAAAATGTTTTCCTTAACAGGAGAAAACAAATCATTCTTACGTGCTGAAATTTCAAAACTCTCAAATTTGATGGGTTGAATGTAATTCACCAGACTGGACATTTCTTCATAGGCAGTCACTTCCAGACCTGCAGTTCCCTAAATAGAATTTCGAATGTTATCGAGTAAATTGTGATGCAAACTCCAGTGATGTGCAAAATAAGCACCAGAAAGAACTAAGTTGAATTTAGAAGAACAACAAAGGGTGACCAGTGACTTTTTATTTGAATATTATGTGCTCTGCAGATCTGAGTCTTTCAGAACTGGATTTCCAACTAACTGGGGAAGCATAGAAATGCATTTATTTACACATCCTTAGTTCAGTCTTCTGGGAGTTGTAGTTCCAACATACCTGGAAAGTCATCAGGTTAGGGAAAACTGTTCTTGTAAAAATAGGACTAGAATATGCAAAAGAGGGATAAGCATAGCCCCTGTTGATTATTCTGTCTCTATAGAATTAATGGGGATTGATTTTCTCTTGCCCTTTCCTATCTGACTGGGCAAGAATAGCTGATTGATATTACTAATGCACCATAGATGGCAGAGTTTAGCAGCTGCATGGTAAATCAACTGAAATAAAAACAATACAAACTTTACAGCCTTCCCCAGCTGAGTACCCCATGGCTATGTCAGAGTTATGCCTTCCAGATTTCCAAGGAACTTCATTTATTAATTAAAATGTTTCACCTACACTACTCCAAGGGACATATCTTAGCCATATCAATCCTGCAGTGTGAATGTTACGTTTCTTGAGAGAATCATACAAAGGATGAAGGTGGAAATTAATAACATGCTCAACTTTTCAGTAAGAAAAACTGACCAAGATAAAATAATCTGTGCAAAGTATACCAATACAGCAGTCATGATATATGATAAAGTACACCAATACATGTAATCATGGGTCTAGTGAAAAGAAGGATTGGGGTGACATGTGCTGCAGTGCTGCAATATTTGAGGGACTACCACACAGAAGAGGGTCAACCTATTTTCCAAAACACCAGAAGGTAAGACAAGAAACAATGGATAAAAACTTAGAACTAAAGAGAAATTTCCGAACAGTGAAAACAATTAACCAGTGGAACAGCTTGCCTCCTGAAGTTGTGAGTGTTCCATCACTGGAGGCTTTTAAGAAGAATCTGGAGAGGCATTTGTCTGGAATGGTATAGGGTCTCTTGCTTGAGCAGGGGTTGGACTAGAAAACCTCCAAGGCCCCTTCCAACTCTGTTATTCTGTTAAAAGGTTCAGAGAACTCAGCAGAAAATCACAACGCTTAATTATTTCATAAAAAAGGAAGTTTTTCTACTTTTTAGAAGGTTCTCTGATCATCTTCCATCAAGTGAAGGAAAGTATGAGGTTCAAACTATTTCATCTGGTTAAGGGCAGAACAATATCCCATTAATAGATATTATTGTGCAAGAACTCATTAAGCTAAGACCTTGGAAGCTAAGCTAATGTCTTGGAATAATTATTATATACTTAGGCTACACAAAATCATAAATCATACCTCATCAGACTGTAGCTTTTTAATCTCTTCCTCATTTAGGTTTTCCAAATTTCTCTCTGCTTCAGGAAGTTTTTCACCCTCCTCAACTGGCTTGACTGACAATTGGAAAGAAAAAATCATATGCTTATGAAAGTTCTTATCTAATCTAATTCTTCCAGACTGACATTTTTTTGCTTTTCCCCATCTAACTATCTATTCTGGAGCTCTAGAAGCTCACTCACCCAGGCACAGATTATTGACTGGTGTGAACTACAACATAGTAATAGTCAATGAAGGCAGGTCATAAAAATGTTAACTCAAAGCAAATGAAGAAGGCTAGTTTGAATATATTCTACTGTAGATCCTTTATCTTATATGGATCTGTAATATATAAGAAAATAATTAGCAGTGGTTATTGAGCCCCTATCATTGTTTTTCATTTACATGCTTTTTTGGGGACATGAATTTAGATTTTATTTCTTTAGCAACTAATGCAAAAGTAGATATTGTTCTTTGAAACATAAGCTCATTGGTTGACTTTGGGATAGTCACTATCTCCCAGTCCAATTTACCCAGCAAAATTATTATTGTGGGAAAAAATGAGAAGAAAGTGTTAAGTACTGTATATGTTGAAGCCTTACATCATCTTTATATAGTTCTATGATTAGTCTTTCATTTTGCTAAAGAGAATCAGACTTTTATGCAGCTCTGTTCTCTTTTATACATGTTCTCTAAGACCTCCATTTTTTATACAGACATGATGCTGTTTATGTGGCTTCTAGATAATCCTGAATCACCACAGTTAAGTCCTTCACTTACAACTACAATTGATGCTAAGATTTCCATTGTCAAACAAGGCAGTTGTTAAGTGAGTTTCCCCCATTTTACTATCTTTTTTGCCACAATAGTTAAGTGAATCACTGCAATTGTTAAGCAAATCATGTGGTCATTCGGTGAATCTGGCTTCTCCCATTAACTTTGCTTGTCAGAAGCCATCTGAGTCAGTTACAAATGGTGATCACAGGACCCTGGAGAGTGCTATTGTCATAAATACATGCCAATTCCCAAGTGTTTAAACATTGATCATGTGACCACAGTGATGCTGCAATGGTTGTAAGTGTGAAAACCAGTTAAAAGATACTTTTTTCAGTGCTATTCAGTGGTGGAATTCAATTTTTTTACTATCGGTTCTGTGAACATGGCTTGGTGGCTGTGGCTGTGGGGGTCATGTGACTGGGGGGGCAGTTTGTGTAAGCAGGGCAATAAAGATTAGAATAGAAACAACACCAGGGTGTTTCTTTCCTGCCTTCCTTACAGGATTAACCCTGTAAAGTGGAAAAAAAACAAAAGGAGATTTCTTCTAACAACCAACTGCTTAGAAAATTTACTACTGGTTCTAGCGAACCTGCTAGAACTTGCTAAATTTCACCTCTTGTGCTGTTGTAACTTCAAATGATCATTAAACAAATGGTTATAAGGACAACCTGTATTCCAGAACAAAAAATATCCCAAAGACAAAACTTATTTCATGTCATAATCTTTAACCTGAATGTTTTCAGTTATTTAGGCATGACAATTCCAACAATTCCTGAGCAAGTATTTCCCCATGTTATCTTGAAATTCTGGAAATGTTTATGTTTATGTTTATTAGATTTATATACCGCCCCCTCTCCCTAGGGACTCGGGGCGGTGCACAGCCAGTAAAACCACAAGTACAGATAACATTTTAAAAACCTATTTAAAATAATTAAATAACGGCTGTCTAATTAAAACATTATCATTATAAGTTAAAATTGAATTAGGTTAAATATAAACAATTAAAATTTAGTATAAAATTAATTCAGTTAAAATAAAATAAAATTTAAATTAAAACCCCAAGGTATCAGGCCAGGCCGGCTTGTTGAAATAGATGGGTTTTCAGGGCACGTTGGAAACATCGGAGATCCGTGATAGTACGGATCTCCGGGGGGGAGTTCGTTCCACAGGGAGGGTGCTGCCACAGAGAAGGCCCGAACCCTCGGGGCTGTCAGACGACACTGTCCCAACGATGGAACCCCGAGGAGGCCAACCCTGTGGGAGCGCACCGGCCGGCGGGAGGCTGATGGTGGCAACAGGCGGTCCCGTAAGTACCCGGGTCCCAAGCCATGGAGCGCTTTAAAGGTTAACACCAACACCTTGAACTGCACCCGGAAGGCCACAGGGAGCCAGTGCAGCTCGCGCAGGAAGGGTGTAACGTGGGAGCTCCTAGACCACTCCTCTTTGAGTGGTCACTAAATGAACTGTTGCAAATTGAGTACTGCCTATATTCCGGTTATAAAGGTAACAGTGGGAGCACCTAGTATGGATCTTTTGGCATCCTTCTCTAACCTGATCTCCCCCCCCCCCACTTCACAGTGCAAAAAAGTAGGTCTGATGCGTGACACAGAAGTCAGCAGAATTAGCTTCTTGGCTGCTTACAGTTGTAACCCAACAAACAAGCCACACTTGGGGGTTCTTCTCCAAGACCCCCACAATGAAGGAGATTTACCCAGAAATGCCCTTCCTCGGTTCCCAACTTAGGCAGATGTGATGCTTCCAAAATTTAATTTGTAAGTCCCAAGATTGTAGGCTCCTCATTCCACGACGCATTCTGAACCCTAATTTTCTTCTGTGGGATTTGCCATAATTTTGCATCGCAACCCTGCAACAGCCCCCCCCCCCCAATAAAATCTGCTTGGGGGCTTATTGAAATTCTCTATCCATGCACTTTCTACATGGTTAAGCATCCAAGCTCCCCCCCCCCTCACCTTATCCCAAGCTCCCTCGTCCATTGCTATTATCCTTTCTTTTCCAAAATGAATGCAATGGTCACGTATGGGGGAATCAAGAGATCTTACTTCAGACAGTCTCTTCCCCAGCTCAGACAAGGGTTGACAGGAACTGTCATCAACATACTGACCTCCGGTGACACCGTTAATAGCAGCCTATCAAAAACGGGCCCGGATTGTGAATTATAGTGTTGTCGAGCGCAAACTGGAAAATAATACTACACCACCACGAAATGCTCTCACCTGATTTGAACGCCACTAGATTCCAACGACAAATTACAAGATGCCCACATTGGAGGTATTGTCTCGTAGACGTTGAGAGCTCCTTTTTACGCTGACGTGTAATTTTTTAAATATGTATTCATTTATACAATGCAATAAAGCTGCCCATATTATCATACATACCATACAACCATTTTTTGGTTAATTTTTTGGTTAATTAAATTTTTAATAGTAGTTTTAAAGTTCAGCAAGTTTAATCATTTTAGAGTGGTTTTTAATTTTTGTTATGTATTCTGTCTTTTTATCTTCTGTGAACCGCCCCGAGTCCTTGGGGAGATGGGGCGGTATATAAATATAATAAATAAATAAATAAATACAGGGACTCCAGACAGCAAGCCAGGATTGAGACCAACAAATGAACTGAAAACAACAAACACTAGGCAGTCTAGACAGTTTCTCCCCAAATATGGAAACCGGGGACAGAAGAAAAAGGGCAAAGTAATTTGTGAAGGGGACCAAACCAGATAAACGTTGATAGTGCTTCCGTGACATCAATTCAGTTCTTTTAATACATTGTGTAAAATTGTGCGTTACATTCGGGGTACCTCATCTTATTCATAAGTCCACTAATTCTGGCTTTATGAAACTGTTATTTAGACATGCTAGACATCTTCTCAGCTCCCTTAATGGGTTTATTATAGTATTTATAATCTGGTTTCTTTAGCTTTAGCCCTTTTGACGTAATGGATTTGCTGCTTTAGAAATATTAAAAACCTCTGAATCATTACTGTGCCGTGAAATTCATAGAGTTCGTTCAGCCTTCACTTCCTTGACGGGACCCTATTCAAAATAAATGTGAGAATTTTAGTTTTCTCAATGTTCGCTTTTGCTCTTTTTTTTTTTTTTCTGATGGGCATATTAAAATATACCTATTATGGCTAGAGCAGAATATGAAACACTTATGTGTCTTTCCTTACAAGTGAAAAGTTATTAGTTTGACATCTGAAGCTGAGTTGCAAATGAGGGGAGACATATTGTTTTGTTCTCCAGTAATCTTCAAGTAGTTTGATTTGAGTTCCTTTGCTGATTATTAACAGAAATTTTCACCCGCAGATGTAATGAATGAAGAGAAATTGAAAACGTCAATATATATTTATCTAATTGGACCTTCTTCACCCTTCTCCTTTCTTTCCCTTTCTTTCCACTTCTCTTTTTCCTTTCCATGACAAGTTATTAGAAATGGCAAGAAGTTTGTTTTTTTTCTCTCTCTCTTTCCAGGGTTGAGAGTGAGACCCATTGTATAGAGTCAAAAGCCTCGGAGAAGTGTCCATCTCAAAGCTAACTTCGCCCTGGGATTTGACGTTTGTAGCAATAAGGAAGGAGACACCAAGGGAAGCAGACGTCTCTGAGGAGAGAAACAGCTTACAACTGGTAGTAATGCACATGGATGAATAAAAGAGGGCAGCAAGGAGATGACTACATTTGTCAATGTTGGGGGTCAGCTTATACAACGAGATGCTTCAAATCTTTGAATTCAAAGATTCAAAAGTCCAGTTGAATCTCCATAGGCACCAAGATGCTTGCTTTTTTTTCAAACCATTGCAGAAGGAGGAGGAAGAGGAGTAAGAGGAAGAGGAAGAGGGAAGAGGAAGAGGAAGAGGAAGAGGAAGAACTTTAACTTTTATTGAATTTCTATACCGCCTCCCTCCCGAAGGACTCAAGGTGGTGTATAGCCTAATAAAAAACATGAATATACAATTAAAACCAGATTAAAATTACAAATAGATATAATGGCCAATCAGTTAAAACCCAATGTAAAACAGTTAAAAATTAAAAAATTAATTAAAAATTTAAAACTAGTTTAAAACAAATTTAAAACCCCGTTAAGTACTAGGCCAGACCGGCCTGCTGAAACAGGTGGGTTTTTAATGCGCGCCAGAAGGTCCGCAGGTCCGTATCTCCGGGGGCAATTTGTTCCAGAGGGAGGGTGCACCCACAGAGAAGGGAAGAAGAAAAAGAAGAAGAAGAAGAAGAAGAAATAATAATGGAAATCAGGATAAGCAAATACGATTTTAATTTAAAATTTAATTTGAAATAATACCTCTATTTAGCTAATATTAACTGACCATGGATGCCCCACCACCAGCTTGAAAATTAGCTTTTTTTTTGCAAATGTGATGAGCTTCAAATGAAGGGCCTGTTTTTATATGGAAACTATGTCTAACCAGCCCATTTCTATGCTTGTGCAAAACCTGTGACATGTTAGTAACATTAGAGCATTAGCGTTGGCATATGTCCTCATTAGATGGCTTGGGGCGATGTTAAATTCATAAAAAGAACGGCATTGACATGCAGCGCTGGCTAGGTGGCCCAGGTAGACTCAACTTCTATTTTAAAAGACTAAAATTGGGTATTGTATCACCAAACGCTACATGGAACAGAAGGAGCAAAAAAGCCACAATTGTTGTGATGCCCTTAGTACAATGGGGCCATGTTTCCTGAAATTAAGGAGATTTTTCAAGTGCCATTCTGCGCAGAGGCTCGACACGAGTCTCTAGGGTAAAGAGAGTTAAATCAAGGCAAGATCCAAGCAAGAGAATCTAAGCAGAATATATTCTAAATTGTGCTATTTTAAAGGAAAGTACTGTAACATAAACAATCCTCCAAAGCCAATGAAGATATTTAGTCAGTTACTCAACAGCTGTAGCTTCCTTAACAGCTGTTTATAAATACGTGTCAGGCACAAAGAATCACGGCTACACATTATATTCCAGCTAGGCTGATTTATATGCTCATGCCTACACACAAGAATCTGGTCAACTAGCGGTCAGCAATAAATTGGCACTAGAAAGCATCAATGGAATCCAAGAGGGGTTGGGCTTAAGATCACTTATGGGAATGTAATGATGCCAGGCTGATTCCTTTTTTGACTCTGCCTGTCCTTTCCTACAAGAATGAGATCAAGAACCTAGAGAGCTGGTGCCAGGAAAACAACCTGGCTTGGGACCCAGGTACTTACGGGACCGCCTATTGCCACCGTCAACCTCCAGCCGACCAGTGCGTTCCCACAGGGTTGGCCTCCTCGGGTTCCACCGTCGGGACGATGTCGTCTAACAACCCCGAGGGTTCGGGCCTTCTCTGTGGCGGCCCCCTCCCTGTGGAACGAGCTT
>JAEANM010013368.1:0-14422 GCA_017656035.1 Myanophis thanlyinensis | reverse complement strand
GGCAGAATAAATCCTGATTCTCATCAATCAAGGCTGAGTCCGTCTCTGTTTCTGCTGGAACCTAATGGAACCTGACAGTGCCAGGAACCACTAAAGCAGTGTACAAAGTTTAAAACAACCCTTCCTCTTTAAGAAAATCAAGCCTCAGAATAAAAATACCAGCAAGGAAAAGTACCAGCAAGGAAAAAAAACTCCAGAGAAGCTGCTCAGGCTATAGAAAGTCTGGGCAAACTGCCAAGAAACATTAACAGCTGTTACAAAGGCTTAACAACAGAGGCAGTTAAGCAGGGCAATAAAGATAAGTAGGATTAGTTTACAAACAACACACACAGGTATACCAAAATGCCTCCTTCCTGCCTTCCTGACAGGATTAACCTTGTAAGGTGGGAAAAACAAAAGGCTGTTAGAAGGAGATTTCTTCCAACAGCTGGTTCTCTGAACTGCTCAGAAAGTTAGATACCAGTTCTGGTGAAATAGTGCAAATTGGCTGAATTCCACCACTGAAATATAATATATTTCCCATATTCTACACAGCATAAACATTCACAATATAAAATATCTTTGCTGGAACATCGTCTATTGGCTATTTATGCTTGAAATTATAAAAAACAGATAATAAAACCATGTTATTCTTTTCATGTTTATCTTTTTCTCAATGAAAATGTCTTTTTCTGTTAAATCACATGTGATTTTTTTTATTTTTGAAAAAGCAACTGAAGAGCTAATCATCCATTTTCTCTTACATATTTTTATATTGGTTACTGTACTTTTTGTTACTACACTCATTTATAATATATTGCTAGAATATAATTTAATTTGCTTTTTTGTCCAGTGACTAAAACTCTTAAAGAAATTAATAATTAACAGATTTGGGGGAATCTACCATTGGGGTTAAAATAATTGGTAGGAATACCAACCTCCAATATTCAGAATGAGACAACCTTGTTCACAGAAAGCAAGGTAGATGTGGAGTGGCTAATCTTGAGAGTCAAAGATAAAAGTGAAAAATGTGGACATCAAGAACACTGCAGGTACAGGTACATAGTATAATGTATAGTATAAAATTACATAAATGTATCAACTTCAAATTCCATAAAGTGCATAAAACAAAAGTTCTGGGAGAACATAATGCTTTAAGCAACTTTGGCTTAAGTATGCGGTCAGAAGCACAAAGCTTTTGGTTTCTTAAAAGGCTCCACTTTAAAATGCAGTCATCTTCATTTATTCATTGGTAATAAAAATAAGTTTCATTACTGCACTCTAGGACAAAGAGTTTCCCTGAGCATACATCCTATCTTATAAATTAAAGCTTTAATTGCAGTGTCATCATCTTCTCTTATTGTATTTTGATGGATTTATAGTTCCCGGTGTGCATTTGAGACAAGCCATGCAGAGCTAATATGCCAGATAGAATAACACTCTGGAATAGGACAAATGAAAGACACCTAGGTTGAGCAGATTCCCTATGCTTTCTATCAACTAAGCAAAATGTACTTAGCTGTGAAAATATAACATAAGGTACTGGGTACTTTTCTTTACTGAATAAAGAATTTTTTTTTTACAATTTAAGAAAGAAGTTACAAATTCACAAATTAATAAATATCAAGGTTGTCCACTTGAAAGTAAAGATGTAAATTTTGCATTTGTTCATCTTGCTTATTTTCAAAATATATAGTAATCTAAAGTGATAATGATTCTATCTTAAATTTCAAAAGGACAACAGGTGTTTGAATTCAATCTGAGACTATTACAAACAATGTTGTAACTGGCAAAAAACAAACAAACCAAAAAACTGTAACGAGTGCTATTGCAATGGTTATCCCAGAATTTTACATTTCATTTTTATAGCTTAATATACAAAAAGAAAATAAAAAAGAGAAAAATAAAAACAAAAGGGAAAAGGGGGGGAAGCATAATACATATAGTAGTTCCATTTTCAAACCCAGCATTGAACTTACACAGAAAAATTGATTCATCTGTCCACCATTGATAAAAAGTTAGTTTATAAATAGATAACGAATATTTGTTTATCCAGCCAGCCAACCAACCAACATTTACATTGATGTAGCCCCGTCTGGGCTTCTTTTGTGGGAATGTTGCTAAGAAAGTAATAGGTTTCCTCCTGCAGAAATTACTGGAATAAATGATGCATGGCAACTTTAGCTATTGACCTTGAATTGAACAAATTCTGTGCAGGAATTTGGAACTGGATAGGTACCAAAAAAATTGAGATTTAATCCCAGCAATGTGGACTGATTCTGGAATTAGAGGGCTACATAGCTAGAAAGATATCATTTATATCTGAATGGGATCACAATTTCCTGACTAGAATTGGTTCATAATTTAGGGAAACAGATGTGACCAAGAGGATCTTTATAAAGCTCTATCCTATAATAGCAATCTTTCCTAGAGCAGGAGACATTGCTCAATAGTATGCATTTTCTGGTGACTCATCAGTCAGAGTATTGTAATGTTTAATAAGACTTGTCTTGAAGAACATTCAGAAACTACAGCAGGTTTAACTATAATTCAAGTAATCACTCTTCACTTTTCTCCAGTAGGATGATGAATGTCATCTGATCTCTCACATTATATGGTCTAACACTTTATATTATCTATTTACATGGAATTCTTGGTAAAATATAGAATTAGTCTCATGCAGAATATGAAATGATCTTTTTTCACTGACACTAAACTGTTTACTCATCTCCAACATTTTCCTATTTTGCTGTTGTCCATTTTCCTGTAACATTTCTATCATAAGCTATGTGTCTGGGCTGACATTTATACTTTGTATAATAACTCTGTTAGTATATGTTTTTGGTGTACATTCCTGGCATTCTTTGTTTATCCTGCCCAGAAACACATTATACCATGACACTAAGGCAATATTTCAATACTTGGATTTCTGTAAGCTCTAAATATTCCTACTGATAATTAGAAATGTATCTATTTAGTTGGTTCCAATTGGTCAATTATCTCATATGATTACAGAGCTTCCAATGTCCAAAACATCTTAGGTCAGAATGGTGAGTGATAACAAGGTACACCAAATCAGTGTATATCTTATACATATTTACATGCACATATACAGTATCTGTCCACCATTAGAATATGTGGTATGTAGTATGTAATATGCCTACATTCAGAGACACTATGCCACTAAATTTAATACTATCAATGTGTCACTTGGCTGGACCTTTTCCCCACAAAGACAAATGAATGGATCATATTATTTATTTATTTATTATTTAAACTTCTAAACCGCCACTCTCCCGAGAAGGGACTCGGGGTGGTGTACAACCATCTAAAAACAAGGTAGTGACCGACAACAATTAAAAACAGATTAAAAATATAAAATTAAATGGTTAGAAATTATAAAATTGTAAAAAAATTAAAATTTAAAAAATTTAAAAAACCAATTAACCCCAAAATTAATGCTAGGCCAGACCGGCCTGTGGAAACAAATGGGTCTTTAATGCACGCTGGAAGGTCCACAGGTCTGTGATAGTCTTGTCTACAGGTCTGTGATATTACTTGTATCATGAATTTTGTCATAATGACAAATCAAATGTAAGTTTATGATATAGGTCTTCCCTTTACATGCATATCTGCAATATCATGATTCACAAGAAAAAGGAATGTCATTTATTTTTTTTCCTCAACCCCCCCCCCCCCTGCTGTTTTAAATACCAGTAATTGTCCCTTGTATTTCCTTTCATTACTCCACTTTCCATTTTTTACTTTTTCAGTTTGGCTTCAGAAACGTGTCTGATGAGATGAAATGTAGACAAGATACCTTATATGGAAATGCATTTGCTAATCATTAAGATTCCCATGTGAATCTTCAGACTTCATTTATGTTTATGATATGTGTGAAGTCTATTTAATTAATTTATGAAATCTATCTTATCTGTGCCTCTAAATGATCTGATGATGATTGCTGTAGCAACAATTCTAAACCTTTAGTTAGAAAAAATTATTATTATTATTATTATTAAAAGAAAATATTAGTTGGAGATGGGCATTGATTTTAACTTTGTTAATATTGATTGGAAAAGAACACTGACTTAATTTGAATTACATTCTTAACATTTGAAATTTATCAAGAAATAAAGAATAATGTACTTAATGAGCATGGACTATAACAAAAAAGTAATAATAGAATGGTTTTATCTCAAATCTTAGTCTTACACTGAAAATATATGTTTACTCTTAATTTAGGAACTGTATCTTGTTCCAATAAAAAATAAACAATGTGGTTCAAAGTTTGATGGTGGAAACAAAGTGTCATAATTATATGAAATTATATGAATTACTGTGGGATATCTCCTTTTTCTTCCATGAAATATCTATCTTGATATGTTAGAAGTATGGAAATATACAACAGAACCACTCCACTCTGGAGATATGTCATCTCTCAGCAACATAAACCAAGTAAGAACACTAAAATCTATAGCCTAAGAAGCCTTTAAAACTCAGACTGAGCATTATCTAAGTGGCAACAGATGGTAGAATCAAAAGAGAACCAAAACACCATACTTCTTATTTTGAAAAAGCTATTTATCAATAGTGAACAATATTTAGATAAAAGACAAACACTGTTGGCAGCATTGAACAGTGTATACAGAGCCTGAATTGCATAAAGTCTCTTATGGTTTTAAATATGCTTCATTTAAATATTTCTGTTTCAATATTTTTAATAAAGTATACAAATTAAGGTAAGTTTGTGTAAAAATTACTATAAATATTAACAAAAGGGAAAGGGCATTAACCAATTGCAATACAATGCATTGCTCCTACTAATAGACAAAGTGATGGTACTCTTGGGATTCAGATCTCCTGCTTGAAGAGCAGGTGACAGTTATAGCCAAGGGGACGTTGTGCAAGTTTATCTGTTGCCTTGTTATGCCTTTTTCTGGATCAGGAAGTCCTGCAGACATGAGGAGTCATTGATGTCAACCCTGAGCTACAAATATTCTCCTTTATTAGTCCTTCAGACAGTTCAATTCATGTCCTGGTCACTTTACAACTGAGCAGCTGTACCAGTACTGCTGGTCTAGAACATGTATATGCAGTAATCGGTGTATTGTGGCATGTATGCTAGTACCCACTGCTTTAAATGCTGTGCTGTCTATTAGTCAACATCAAGCAAAAATCAAGATGGTGATTGTACTTACAAATCCCTTCATGGAAAATTTGGCTATTTGAGGAATGGTCTATCTCTGAATGTTTGTATCTGGGATGACCCTTGGTGTGGCACAAAAGCAACACATCCAGAGAACTAGTCCAACTTCTCTTTATTGTCCAACTGTGCCCAAAAATTGTTCCCACTAAGTCACTAATAGTTCTGGAGCAAAGCTCCCATGTGCACCTTCAGAAGCCCCTGGCTGAAAATATTCCAGTGAGCAAGAGTAGCCACACAACAACCAGGACCAGCAGTCCAACAAGCCAGATTAGCCCCACAGGAACCAGGGCCAAAGTTTCTGGGAAGCAGGCAAAAAAGGCAACCTCCACAAAACAGAGCACAGCAAAATTCCAGGATTTGGCAATTTGCACACAAGGCTCCACAAACTCAATGCTTGTTCCTGACAAATGCACCTCAGTTGCCAGGTGAAAGGTGGCAGGACACTCTCTTCCCTCATAGCCTGCTCAACCTGTGTTGATCTTGCCGTCTCTCTTCCCTATGTCCTATCTATCTCTGCCAACTTACATTCCAGCTCATCTTCCCCTGCAGATTGCGATTCTGATGGGAGCATGACACTATCTGTCTGATGATGACAAATTGGGTGGGACTATATTGGATAAGTAGTGTCACCTTGCAAGATGCAGCATGCATAACTTCTCAGTGATGACTCCTGTTCTATACCATGTTATTCACTGGAGATCCATATTATTCCCATTGTTTTAATATTTTTCATATTATTAAAAACCTCTATTTATGGTATCTAAATGGCCACAAAATAGAGCAGGTAACCACCTTCAAATAGCTGGGGCTGGTCATTCAGGCCAATAGTTCAAAAAAAAGCATATGGAGAATATGCAGCTGCCTTGGGCCGAAGATCAGAGAGTGCCATCCTTAAGTTTTTCTGCACAAAGGGAGAATATTATGTCCCTGCCACAATTAAGCTTTTTCTGGCTGAGTCACTAGTACAGCTTCTTTATGGGACCTTGCTTGGACCATCAGCTTTGTGTTTACACCATTAGAAATAGTTCAATCCAAATTCATTAGATCAATTCCCCAGATGCCACATTGTGTCTCAAATATACTTCTGTGCCTGGAGACAGGATTAACAAAAGTTGAAGCAAGAATCTGTATAGTGTTCTTAAATCTCTGACTAAAGCTTAACTTCTTTCTGCAAAGTCTTGCTCCATTAATCCTCCAAGACAAATTCTCCTCATCATGGATCAAGGCTGTTGAGTCCAATCTTGCCAAACTAGGCTTCTCTCCAGCTTTAATACTCAAGAGGGACTACAACCAAGCAAGACAAACTTTGTGACAAAAGGTGAAGGACATTGAGATGCAGGCAGACTTAACAAAAGCTCCACTGTTTCTGGCTCCAGATACCATTAGATGTCTTGTTGCTCCTGCCAGCTATCTTAGTCAGTTGGAGTCAACAAACCACTGGAAAGCATTTTTGCTTGCATGGTGCCATGCTCTTCCATCGGCTGACCTGTATGACAAATATAAAAGGATACAATTGATGGAAAGGCTCTGTTCCTGTGTCTCAGGAGAAGTGGAGACTGTGGGTCACATGCTCCTTAGATGTTCCTTTTACGCAGAGATTAGGGGGAAAAAGCATATTCTGCCAATAATTGCTAGGTATCCTGCCATTCCAATACTACCTGCCTTCAGTGGCTACTTAAGGATGAACAGTCCATAACTACAGTGCAGGTGGCCAGATTCTGCACAGTAGCACTGGGGATTCATCACAAACATGTGTCTTCTCCTTCATAGTTATGTTATAGAACAATTATGGCAAATCCTTTGCAGTGCCTAGTTTTTCCCCTTTAGTGTTGAACCTACAACAGGCTACACAGTTTATGGATTGTAATTTTAGTATAGTTAGACCATGTATAAATGACAGACTGGATGTTATTATAGATTTTGGCTATTATTTATTATTTTATACTAGAATTTTAATTGTATATTTACTGAGAGTTTTTGTTTGTTTTGGTCTCTGGTCTAAGACTGTAACAAAATGATTGAACTGAATTGAATTAAAAACCTAGGCATTCTCACAATCTTAGGGTTAGAATTAGGATGGTGCTTAAGCATCTGTTTATGTTTTTGATTCAGTGTTTCAGTTATATATTGTTTTGTCTTATTTTTTAATTAAACTGAACTGTGTAGTCAGACAGAGTTGAAATTGCAATAATAAATTATGATCGAAAAAAATCTGAATTATTGTTAAATGTTAAGAATAAAAATACATTGTCAATCAATATAATGAGAATGAGATTGATGGTTCTAAATTTAAGATGATATTCTATTCTTTTTTGCATTTAAGGATAATGTAGACACTATTAGGCAAATCAATCTTCTCAGAAAAATACAGGATAGAAAGATAAGGACACTTGAATTATGTCAAAGAACAGACAAATCAAAGCAATAATATTACTTATAACAATCTACAGGTATGAAAAATCTGAATTCTAGTTTATAGAATTGTAGAAAGAGAATACAGAATTATGTAGATGGATATTAAGTAATACAAGTACTGTGGACTTTAAGAAGAAACAATTAATTCAGGATGAATAAAACTGACTGTTGCTTGAAGTAAAAAATGATCAACCCAAACTCATGTATTTAGGTAAATTTTATTTATGGTGAATAATGGGTTAGGAAAAAAAGTTATTACGTTTGGCTAGGTTAGAATAAAGTAGAAAAAAAGAAAAAAGGTACAAAATTAATACAATTCCTTAAATGTCCTTGAAAGTTTTATGAATTATTATTAAATAAAAGTCAGGAGTAGTGCGTATAGTCAAGGCTGTGGTTTTCCCAGTTGCAATGTATGGCTGTGAAAGTTGGACCATAAGGAAGGCTGAGCACCAAAAAATTGAGGCCTTTGAATGATGGTGCTGAAGAAGATTCCTGCGAGTTCCTTGGACTGCAAGGCGATAAAACTAGTCAGTCCTACAGGAGATCAACCTTGACTGCTCTTTAGAAGGTCAGATCCTGAAGATGAAACTCAAATACTTTGGTCACTTAACAAGAAGTTGACTCACTGGAGAAGAACCTAATGCTGGGAATGATTGAGAGCAAAAGAAGAAGGGAATGGCAGAGAATGAAGTGGTTGGATGGAGTCACTGAAGCAGTCAGCATGCACTTAAATGGGCTCCAGGAGATGGTAGAGGACAGGAAGGCCTGGAGGAATGTTGTTCATGGGGTCACAATGCGTCGGACATGATTTTGCAACTAACAATAACAAAAAAGTCAGAAGTACAAAGATTTTTTGTTCAGTCATGATTCCAATAAAGTGGGATGTTAGTAATGGATATTTTGTGTATGTACCTTTAGTTGGTTTTTTTCTCCTGGAGACTGTCTTGATGTGTCTACAGTTTTCTTGGCAATTTTTTTTCAGAAGTGGTTGCCATTGCCTCCTTCCTAGAGCTAAGAGAAGTAATTTGCCCAAGGTCACCCAACTGATGCTGTGCCTTGGGGTTTTAATTTAAATTTAATTTTATTTTATTTTAATTGAAATTTTAAACTAAATTTTAACTGTTATATTTTAATCGCTTAATTTTTTAACTGATTTTAATTGAAATTGAAATTTAATGATAATGTTTTAATTAGACAGCCGTTATTTAATTATTTTAAATAGGTTTTAAATTGTTATCTGTATTTTGTTCTTACTGGCTGTGCACCGCCCCGAGTCCCTAGGGAGAGGGGGCGGTTTATAAATCAAATAAACCTTAAACCTTAAACCTAAGGCAAAATGCAACCCATACTTTCTAGGTTTTTAGTTTAATGCCTTAACCATTAAACTGAACTAATTCTATATGTCTGGTTTTTAAAAATATTATTTTATCTGGATTCTGATTGATGAAAATATATTCATTGCTATAATTAAAAATATACTTGTAATGATCAGACTGGCTGGCAACATGAATTCAAATAAGGTCTAAAATATTTTTTCTATACTTATAAATATTCTCAATGATAGCAGCTAACAGGTTGAAAATGATCAATTGATTCACTTTAGTTCCATTATTATTATGTTTTATGCTACTGTTCTGAACAAGTTAAAATAGCCAAGCAATTTAAATGAAATAACAGGTCACTGTTATTTATTATTCTCTCTGTTGAACCCAATAATTTATTTAATCCTACCCCCCATATGAATAAATAGAAAAATATTTAAAAATGACTGATTTAGTAAGTAGAAATATTTTTGTTATTGCTTGGCTCATGCTGTCCAGATAGAAGCTTTAGCTGTTGAAATGTTAATTTAGTTACTTGAATATTAGTCTTTGTGAGAAATGCCAAAAGATTAATTTTAATTTAAGGTCTGATTCACAAGGATGCTCAAAATAAACAGTGGAAGGTAAGGCTATAATCTAATGGGGCTCAGGAAAAGAAATGAAATAAATTAGAGTTGCTGGGATATTATCATTATCACCATCACCACTATCATTAATATTACTTTAATCATTTAAAAAAAGAACATCTACAGATGGAGATGGTATGGTGTTATTGATCTTGAATTCAGTAAAAAGAAAGCAAAGGGGATATAGAGAACATTTTTTTCCTTTTGTACTAAAAATAAGTCTTCACTAACTATAAATCAAAATCAGGTCAAGGATTGGTCTGTGGCTATTTTGTCAATTTCTGAATAATATAAATAATTTTGAGTGACATGATAAAACATAAACCCACATTTTTTTGTTAGTTCTCCTTCCTCAATTTTACCAAGACAAAGTCCACTGTGTTTGCTGAATATTTCAGTACTATGCATATAACTCTTATATAACATGGAAGAAAAGTCTATTTATTTCCAAGATGGTTTCTAGGTTGAGACCTTATTTTGTATAGAATATCATGAATATACCTAGTTAAAACCTCTAGTTCATTTTTATTATACTGGCCAAAAGGTATCAAAATTTACCAATCCCTTTTTTGCTCTTCCTTTGACAATCATTTTGTACAGTGAGAATGTGACCTTGCTGTTCAATGTTGAAAGTAGATTATAAAATAATAGAAAATAATGTAAAGTGTATTCAGGGTCTTAATTTCCACTCCTATGCATCATAGAAACAGACTAAGTTACTTTTGTGGTACAAAATGCTGAAGCTTTTTGTGCAGAGTATTTACACAGAGAAGCCACACATACCAATGACAGGAACAGTTGTTTATGCATCATACTCTAAAAGAGATATCTCTAGGTTTCTTCTTCTTTATACCATAATAATGGCATATTATGCCAAGCACGGTGGTTTTCTTTTTCATGAGAAAACTAAAATATATCCAGGCTTTCAGAGCAGATTTCTAATAGATTCCTTGTTTGATACAGAAAACACGAATACAGACAAGATGGTTGCTAATGGAAAAGACTTTTCATTCAGTATTTTTATTAACACTCTGTATTCACTCTTTGTGTGGCTTCATAATCATTCTCTGTTTCAGTTGCTTTGCTCAGACCTCAGACTGACATTGAAGCATGGCAAGAAATTCTCTAATGAAATGAATCCCTTCATGAGATAGCAGACTATAAAGAAATCTCTCTTTCTCCCTTTCTCTCTGACCCACTCAGTTGTTCCTTCTCTGCTTCCTTCTTTTCTTTATGAGCTAACGGAAAGGCGTCCATAAATCATCATATGTTGCATACCTATTTTATAGACTCAAAAATTAAGATACATTTCAAAATTGTTTATGTGTAATACACATCTAACAGTATGCTAATATATAAGTTTATCTTATTTGTTCATATGCTGAGCAAACAATATTTCCTGTTTTTTACTTCATCAAACATTAAATATTTTTCTATACTTCTCCCTGTCCTCTATTTCTTTAAAAAAAACATGTCCTGATATTTATGAAAATTATTTTATGTAATTATTACATAAAATACATGTCCAGAGGGTGAATTAACTGAACAGTCTGTCCTTAAAACAGTTACAGCAAACTAACATTTGCAAATCATACATGAAAACCTAGATACATATAATTGATAGGATGTTTTAAAGCTGATAAGGGAAAAGATAGAAAAATAGAGAAAAAAGTATGGAAAGACAAAGATGATGGGTGGAGAGACAAAACAGGATTGATGTAATTTTCTGTCAGACCATCCTAAGTGATTAGGATTGCCAAGACAAAGACAAAGCCTTATAAAATTCCCAGAAGTAGGACAAGGAAGCTGGTGAGTAACTTTCAATAGTTATTTGTCAGTTATTTTGCTAGTCTACTTGGTAAGATTCTTCATTTCCTCAAACCATGTTTTCCCAGAACTGGGGATTCAGACCATTTCAGAGGAAAGTTTTTCCTTCTCCTTTGTTTGAAGTGGTTTAATCACAAATGAAGGTGAATATACATGTCCCAAGATCATGTTGCAGGAGGCAATCTGGGTTGTTCACCAGAGGTTTTGTTTTCCAAGCTTTCAGACTCGTGCTGGTGTCATCCTGAGGGAACTTCTCTGTACACAGAGTCTGTACATAGAGAAGTTTCCTGAGGATGGGCTCCATTATGAGTCTGAAAGCTCAGAAGACAAAATCTCTGGTCCCAGTGACTGACCCAACTGGTTTTAGTCAATTAAATAAAATTCATTGATCATTCTCAGATATGAAATGCAGCTTCAGGGACTTGAAAAAGTTGTGTTTTTGACTTAGACAGAGGCAATATATTAGAGAAGCTAAGTTCAGTTCCTGGAAGGCCCAACTGTATTCTTCAAACTGTAACTGCTGATTTTGTATTCATACTGGCTGGACTCAAATAAATCTATTAAGGCAATATGGCTTCAGATGACTATAAAAAAACCCTAAAGATTTTAAGGGAGATAAATAGTAGAGCTATCTCACTGTACAGATTCCATTCAATATTTTTTTAATCATAGATGGAAACATTCTTCATTTTTGTCTTTTCCATCTCGTATTTTTATATTATGTCTGTTCAATGTGGGTTATTTAAAAAAACTTCAAAGTCATTTTTTTCTGCAACGTGATCAACAGATTGTAATCCAATAAAATGTCTAAAACTTTGATTCCTACAGTTTTATCATTATAGACAGCACTGGCACTAAATCTACACAAAAACTCATGGTTGCAAATGTATAATAGAAATAAGTAGGACCATTCATTCCTAAGTATTGTCCTGAGAGAATCTCATGCCCAAAATCCCAATACTACACCATTTTAGATGATCACATGAAAACATTGGAGGAGACATGTATCAACAGGTCAAGTTGATGTGAAGGAAGCATCTGAAATCTTTTCATGGAAACAATAACAATCCATTTTTGAGGCAATTTTGTGCAGTAATTAAGACATCAAGCTAGAAAGTGGAAAACTGTGAGTTCTTGGCAGGATGCCATCTTAGGCAGAATACCAGCTTAGACAGGATACCAGCTGGGTGACCTTGGACCAGTCACTATCTTTCAATCTAAAGAAGGAAGCAATGGCAAACCACTTATGAAATCTTGCTAAAAAACCTGCAAACAGTCAATACTGACTTAAACGCATCCCCCCACCTCTCTCTTTTATTTAGCTTTAACTTTAACCAAGTTGCATAGAGCTGAAATGTTTTAACAGGCAGAGTTAACAATACTTTGAGATAAACCATCTGCCTTCTTGCTCAGGAATGCATGTCCACTGAAGATGTATGCATGATGTTGCTTCTAATAATTGGTCAATGTTATGTGGTTCCATGACTGGTTCATGGCAATGTACGCTTTTCAAAATTGTATAAAAGGATGTTCACTTCAAGCTGGGGTTTGTTCTTTTGGAACATGTTTCCAAGTATTTGCAAATAAAATGTTTTTTTGGGGAAACCATTCCTCCTTTCTGGTGTGATCCATTGGGCCAGGAAGCCAGAGTCCAGAGCTTTCTGGGACAACAACAGACAGTCAAACAGTAAAATAAGCAGCAAATACATTTAACAAATAACAAATAATAATAATAAATACTGTCTGGTTTTTTATTAATGAGTATAAGATAGGGTGACCAACCGTCCTCTTTTGCCTGGATATGTCCTCTTTTTACGTCCTGTCTGGGGCATCCGGGCGGGTTTTATAAATTTTATAAATTTACCCAGACGCCACAGACTGGACGTAAAAGTGGCGATGTCATGTCCGGGCAAATGGAGAAAAGCGAGAGGCTCCAGCAAGAGGTCCCGGAACAAGCTTCTTGCTTCTCAGCCAAGTCTGGCTTTGTGGTCGATTTCCGGGGAAGGGAAGCCCCCACCCCCCTGACACCGCTGCCGCCCCCCCAATGCTGCCAACGCTGCCCTGCCCCCGACACCAATGCCGCCAATGCCCCCTGCCCCCCTGTTGCTGACGCGATGATGCCCCCTGCCTCCCCCAACAATGACGCCCCGCCCCCCTGACGCCAACATCGCCCCACCCAATGCGATGCTGACGACGCCCCGCCCCCCAACACCGACGACGATGATGCCCCCCCAACACCGCCCCCCCGTCCTCTTTTTGGGCTATCAAATATGGTCAGCTTAGTATAAGATTAATTGAATTTTGAAGAAATAATTATAGTTTACAAAATTTGCACATGTGTCTGTATATTTAATGCTTTTTAGTGTAGTAAATGAGTAAAGTTAAAGGTTTCCTCTGTCTAGTCATGATGAATGGTGCTCATCTTTTCTTTGCCAAGGTAGTCAGTCCATGTTCATGTGGCCAGCATGACTATATGCTGAAGTGCACTGTTACCCTTCTCACCAAAGTGGTATCTATTTATCTACTCATATTTGCATGCTTTCTAACTCATAGGTTTGCAGAAGCTGGGGCAAGTAACAGGAGTTCACCCCATTGCATGGTGCTGGGTCTCAAACCAGAACTGTCAAATTTTCAGCCAACAAGCCCAGAGTTTTAACCACTGAACCATCATAACCTTACCAGTAAATGAATAGCAGAGGGCAATTATATTTTATTAACTTAAAAAAAATACCAAACATGTTTCTTTTTATGAATTCATGGTTTAGTTTAGATTAAGTCATGGGTAAATATAACTAAGTCATTTTCAGATGTTTATTTCATAAGTGTACTTTCTGCATGCTGGGTTGCAATAATCCAATTATTTAACTCAGAAGGGGTTCTAGTCCTTAAACTGGCACTTTTCAATAACTGTTTCATGTGGTTCTTAATATTCTATCTTTATTTTATTAGTCTTTCAGAAAATGCAATATTTTTTGTTGAAGCATGAAATAAAGAATCAGTAAATCACTAAAAGTCTAACTTCAGTGTCTACTGTGAATTGATTA
>JAEANM010013367.1:0-14423 GCA_017656035.1 Myanophis thanlyinensis | reverse complement strand
CATTTTTTTTGTTAGGCACAATTAATACTATTGTAACACAGTAGATAAAAAGTGTGATAGGTTTTCAAGATTTATTATAATAAATCTAACATTCTTGAAAACCTACTTGTTTCTGTTTCCTGAACTCAAGGACTGACAACAATCTTGAAAGGCTATCAAATATTATAAAGACATAATATGTTTCCCTATGGTATATTCCACTTTATAATCCAGGATGAAATGAAATCATAGCTTCAAGAAATCTTTTTTTTTTTTCAGAAATGTAACAGTGAAAAAAAACAAAATCTCCATGAAATCTTTGGACAATACACCTGATTTTTGTCTCTCAGTTAGTTAAGGAAGGATTTTGCCAGATGTTGTATTGAAGTTTTATTTTTGTGGATAAAATGTTTGAAGTAATAATAATACCAACTGTAACTCTGTTATTTTAAAAGAAGAAAAGACCATCTGAAGTGTCAACTGACAAGATGGGGGGGGGGGGGGGACAAACCATAACCCCTGCCTTATCCAATTGCATTTATAATGTCAGCTCTGTGCATGCAGAATTAATTTTAACTCTTTCTGTCTCTCTATACACTTACACAAACAGTGTGTATGTGTATATAAAAAGAGAGAGAATAATCAGTGCATCCTTTAATAATTTTCAATCTATCTGAATCTATAGCTTTTATTGGATTTTATAAATAAAGCTTTTCACTGAGTGTTTTAATGATGGATCAATTAAATATCAATAAATACTAAATATGCATCAAACCTCAGATTTTATTCCATCTTATAAAACATATGTAGGGGTACTTCAATCTTTAATGCAATTTGAGCTGAAAGAAATACAAATGTAAGTTGCAAACTGTAAGACATGGAATTCAGTTCCAAGATTAACAAAACTTCAGAAAAGCCAGACTACATCAGCCAAACCAACTTTGAGCCTCAGTCTATTTCTTGTCTCACAACTAAAAAGTGAAATCAACTGAAGCTTGAAATCACTGGTTTAAAAATCCAACTGCAGCTAGATCTAGCATGTGGTCAGGTATATGTTGCTGATTATACCTAAGCATTTTCTGATAAAATCAGTTTAACATTTTGTGTCAATCCATTTGGAGTGCTTATCTCATATATGCTTTGGGGCTAAAGTCCCAATTTGGCCCTGCATGTTATAAATCAATGTAGTACAACAGGAAAAAAAGAGCAAAAGACTCTCTGGAAGATCACAATTTAATTTGTGTGCACAAGGATGGATAATAGACATCTGGTTTAGTAGAAATGAACAGTAGCTGCAGCAGCATGAGAAGTAACATTGATGCTATTAGCAATTCAAATTAGGGTATCAGATCAGCAGTTTGCCTGAATCATTCATCAGGATTCATTTGTGGGTTAAAACTTTCTCTGTTAAAAGTTCTAAAAAAAAAATTCCAATCCTAATAGGAAAAACTTCACCTTTGGCAGAATAGGTGAAAATAAATGTGCAAACATATTAGAAAGATACAAATCAGAGTATTTTAATTCTTTTTATTTTGCTTAAAGCATAATTGTAGCATTGTTTACAACTAGTCCTGAATAATAGAAAATTCTGCAATGCTCTCTCAGAAGCAGGTCTCTGCCTTCAGGGTGCTTTGAGGACTTTCAATGATGTGAAAGGTTGACTTTTCATCTTTGCTAATAGCAATAGCCATTTTTTTTGGGTGAGCTCTATTGTGACCAAGCAACAGAAGTAATAAAAGCTTAAGTTAGATGTCTGCTCAGAGTGAGGCAAGGGTTAGAGTTATATTTATTTTCTCTGACAACAGGTTTCATACACATTGTTTCATACCAGATTACCCTTCTAATAAGAAGATAATCACGGGGAAGGTAAATGAGAATTCCTCTCAATGAATCTGCCCCTGATCTTCATGTAATAGTCTTTTCAATGTCTACACACACAAAATTTGTGTATCCTGGTCCCTATAGAACAATACATGTCTGACATTATGTTTGTGTTCAGAAAGGTTGTTTTCTCTTGCCTACAAAATGCATTCCCCACTCAAGTACAAATTATTTGTGCCTGGAGCAAACTGGATGGTGCAAGTAGAATCTGAATGAATGGACAAGAGAGTTGGCATTGTGTATAACACAGACAGGTGTCTATTGAGATTCTCAGACATCCAGGTCATGGTTATCCCAAAGGTGCTTTTTCAAAAGAGCAACTATACTTTGTTTTTCCTTGAAGATATTTCACTTCTCATCCAAGAAGCTTCTTCACTTTTGAATTCCGAAGCTTCTTGAATGAGAAGAAAAATGTCTTCAAGAAAAGACAAAATCCAGTTTTGAAAAAGCACATTTGGGACACAACTGCTAATAGTATTTAGTGTTCTCTCTCTCTCTCTCTCTCCCTCACCCTCCCACTCTATTTCACACAAAGTGAGATCCTGGTCCATCTTGCCTAACTATTTATAAATTGTAATAGGACGTAGGAATCCTTGAGGATCAGACAGAAGAGCTGCAACCAAGACAACAGTCAGAGATATAAGAAATAGGAATATGAGGCAGAAATGTATGAGGAAGCAGACACATTTCAGATTCTGTTACTGTGATCTTTTAATAAAAATAGTATTAGTATTTATAAATGTGGTCTATTTTGACATGTCGGCATTAATAGATCATTTCTCAAAAGTTTGTAATTGTATAAGTGATGATAAAGATGTGTTTAGTAGATACATATGATTGGGAAGATTGATTGCATATACAGAGACCTCTATCCATCCATGTAAGCATAAGAATTACATTTCTCTTTTTTTCATTCATGTCTGAAGGAAAAGAAAGAAGTGGCTATCAAGACTTACTTCTCAAGTCAACAATGCATGGCAATTTATCTGAAGTCCAATCCTGATCTTCCACCCAATCATTATTCCTTATTGAGTTATAGAGGAAACTTTGAATACTTTCCTCTTTTAGAGTCACAGTGAAAACCACAATTTTAACTATGTCCTCCCCATTTCTACCCATTTTTCCTTAATATTGTTGCAAGGAGGCTCATTGTAAACTTCATTTTCCATTTCACCTAATTAGCAGAGAACAAGGGAGTTGTAGGAAGAAAAGATAGCAATACTACCCACTTCGTCCTGTGGCTCAGCTGGTAGGCAACAGCATACTAGTAAGATAATAAAGTTGCAAATCTGATGTAAGTTATAAACAAAAGTCAGTGGAAATCTCTGAATTAAAGAGAAAAATAAAAGCACAAGTTGTTTGGGTAGTAGGTAGATATTCTGAAAATGTGCTTGTTTATCATGTACTTGCTTATAATTTCAGACTTCTTGAGGTTTATCTGAGCAGAAAATAGTGAAATGTATTTCCATCTCTGGAAATGTATGTAATAAAGGTCCAATACTGAGATTCACCATATGATTGATTAGAAGTTTTAGTCCTGGAAAGATGGGAAGATCTTGATTCCAATCCATCAAAGGTGATTGCCTAAACAAATATTAATCATCATGTGTTTGGGCAGTATGATGGCTCACCTTGACGTGTTGGCTAGAAAGCTGGCAACCCAGGTTCGAGACCTGAGCTCCATGTGATAGAGTGAGTTCCCATCCTTGCCCAAGCTCCTGCCAACCTAGCAGTTTGAAAGCATGCAATGTGAGTAGATAAATGTGTACAACATTGGTAGGAAGGTTACAGCACTCTGCTGGCCATATGATTACAGAAATTTCTTCAGACAGCGCTGTCTCAATGGCCTTAAAACAGAGATGAGCATTGCCCCATATAGTCAGCAATGACTAGCAGAGCAAAATCCACAGGGACTCATTTTTTTATAAGTTGTATGGGTGTGTGTGAAAATGACTGAAGATTAATTTCATCAAATCTTTTAATATAAAGCTTTCTCTATGCTGCATATTAGAAAAGGAAAGGCACATTTCAATAGCTGAATCCTATCTAGTTAGGATCAAAAAGCCCAATGCCTGAATTGATTCAAAAACAGTTCTCTTTAGATGAGGAACAGATGTACCCTAAAATTCACACAACCCATGTGCTGTTTTACTTTTACGGTAAGCTCAAGGGCATTTATAGGCATGTAAATTGCCTTATAATGGAAGAGTATTTTAAAATTATAGTATAATTGGACTATGAGATTTTGTCATGTATTTTGATTCCTGCTCTCAAATTGCCATCACTCAGAGAATATGATGCTTAAAATCTCTGATTTCATTTTAAAAGGAAAAGAATGGAGGTAAAAGTTAGGTTTACTTATCTAATCACGGTGATATCTATATATTTACTAAAATCAAATGAATGGATAATTTTCAATCTTTTTTTAAAAAATGAATATGCTACACATTCACAAAAATGTCTTGCCACAGTAAAATAATTGATAACAGTTACAATTTTATACTGAAATTTTGCTACATCTTTGTCTCCTCTGTGTGGGTGGGTGTTTGTGTATGTGTGTGTAATAAATGATAATTTTTGAAAATGAGCTTCAGGTAGAAAGTTGTCCTTCTGTATCTGTAAACTTTTAGGAGCAGCTATGGCCCAAGTTTGAGAAGATAATTTCATAACTATCAAAGAAGATAAAGGTCAAGGAGTACAGGTACTATAGTTAAAAGGGGAAAAAAAGAAGATGACACATTTCCACTTTTTGGACTGTTTTTGTAAAAAGTCTAAGAACTCATACATATAATCTGCCCACTATTTAAAATGTCACAGGAATTATATGGAGATGATGTAGGTTGTACAACAGCTTATTACATATGAATAATAGCCACTGACAGAATGGCTCTCCTTTTGCCCCTTATCATTCCTTAAAATCTATTTTATAGTAGTAAAAGGCTATTATATGAAATAGCAATTGATTACATCTGATATAATTTCACTTTCAGACAATTTCATTTGATGCCCAAAAGATACTCAAGGGAGAGAAAGGAACAGTATATTGTATATACTCAACACCTTCAACAAACAGCAAGAATCAGAGATAATATTTCCAAATGAGTCAGCATTGGAAACCAGATAATTCTTATCAATTTATACAATAGGCAATATTCTACTTCTTTCTGTATCTGTATCCCCTCACCACATAAGAACTCCAATAAGGAAAGACATAACTTCTCAATTATGCGGAAGTATTTGCAGCAATACCTGCATTATTTCAGACCTAGAGGAAGAGGCCATTTTTCACAAAAACAAAAGGTAATAAATTCTAGATTTTTGTAATATAGTAGACTATTTGTTTCAATCAGTGAAGTGATAGAAGAAAGGAAATAAAACTTGGCATTTACTAACTACAATAACAAGATCATAACAACAAGGGGAAAAATGAAAAGCAACAATTGAAATGGAACAATAGCACTTGTCCATAAAACTTAATTCACCAAAGTGAATTTGTATTTCCCTTAAAGAGCTCTAAAGCAGTCATGGTCCAAAAAGAGGAAATTAAAAAAGGGCATTTCACAGATCAAAAACATCTGTATGTATTATACATACATGACATATAATTTGGGGAGAAGGGTGTCTCAGCCATACAAGTAGTGATTTACTTTAATTAATAAAATATCAAAATATTTGCCAGCAGAATTAAATAATGTAACCTCAAACCAACAACATACCATAACCTCAATTTATTATTTTACTTATTGCACATTTTACAAGTGCTATTAAGTTAGATGATTTTCTTAAACATAAGAAGTAGAAGTGCTAAATGTAGTCTGGTTCCCTGCTGAGGCAAAACCTACCCCAAAGGGAAAAATTGTGGCCTTTTATAAAAAGAAGGGTGTGTGTGATTGGGGGGGAGAGAATGTTGATACAATTATCTAGCCATTTATTTGATGAAACAGGAATAATTGTTCTTCATTCAATGTTTTGATGCAAAAATTTTCAACACAAAGCTTACAGTCAGGTCAGTTTCTATTATAGTCTATTATTTTGTAATTCAAGCAGGAAATATGATATCTGTTGTGCAATACAATATCCTAAGACTAATTAAAACATGTTTGAGCCATTTAAAAAGAATGATGTGGACAAAATCCTGTGAGACAATGATCTTTGACTGATTGAGTATCATTTCTGTCAGGTTTGGTTAATCCTTGTTAACCATGGTACATTTTTGAGATCAGTGCCTGCTTTGCCACCAAAATATGCTCCTCGTTACATCTATAGACCTTTCTCAGATGACTCACTATTATCAAATTACTTTAGTCTCAAATTGTAATTCATAGGAAAGTGAGAAAGGTGTCAATTATATTCTGTGGAGATTGAGTCCATATAACTATGAAGGAGAACTGATGGAATTAAAATACTTTCTTCTCCATTTTTCCTCCCAGGATTAATCTTAAATTGTGAGATATCCTGGATAGAGTTTTCTCTGTGTCATAGTATAATTACCATAAGTTTATTTCAGATGGTGATGCTTATTGCATAAGCATGACAAGCTTGAAAAATATCATACAGTTGATTATAGTTAGCATTATTAAATGTGGTGACTCATATCTGGGCACATTGTTCTGAATTCTGATTGTGTAAATGAAATATACTGTATGTGAAAATAACTCATGTTATTTCTCCACATGCTTATATACATATTCATATATACAGTACAATACCATGACATTCAAACCAGTTTTTAATAAGATCTTTGCATACAAATTGTATAATAAAAGGCACACATAACATAATGCCACTATTATCAAAGGAGAAACTAATCAAGAAGGAAGCACCAATAATTAGTCAGAACATGGATTTGTTTTCTGAAAGAGGCTTCCATACTGGTGAGAAGAAAATGTGCTAAATTTTTGTACTGATGTAATTATTTGCAGACATTAAAAGAACATTACAGTGCAGGGTGAAATGCACCATATGTCCTTCATTACCTAGACCCAGTGGGATACCTTGATAAGCCTATTAAGGTGGTTCCCCATTGTGACTTGGCTTTAAGGACATATGTTTCTTTCTACCCTATGCTAGAATTACCTTCTATGCATCAGTTTGCCACAAGATCTGAAATACTGTTAGAACATAATAATTTGCTTTGATAATTTGCTAGCTCCTTAAATAACATATACAATTCTGCATACCTGTGATATCAAATAGCTTTTAATCGGGACAAAGATTTAACTTCACAATTTCAATTTAAATGATTGCCCCCCAGATGAACAAACAAAGATTGCCACACTAACCCTGTTATTCCTGATTCCATTTCTGAAATTCATCCCCTGTTGTTTATATGTGTGCTATTTCCATCTGTTCAAGGTTGTGCATATTGGTGAAGAGAAACAGTTTTAGGACAAGACAAGCTTAATATATAAGGTAGCTATATGAGATGCAGTCCGAAGATGTAAACTTGAGATTCCTTCAAGCCATGACCATGACTGATTATGTGAGCCATCTGCAATGAAGTTAATAAAGTAGCTAAACAATGACACCCTCACAAGGAAGCAAATAACAGTGACATATGGGGACACTTGAAAGATTCACATTTCCAGAGGCATTTTTGTATTGTTTTCATATTTTCATATTTTTCAAATATAAGACTACATCTTTTAGAGGAAAATGAATATTTTCGCAGCTTCCTGAAATCTTCTTTTCAGTGGCAGAATAATAATACTAATAATAAATAAAAGCTGTTCAATTTCAATTCATGCAGCTTTAGCAATCTGCCTTTGTGACCATTTTGGACCTGAAAAACATAAATTGTCATTGTCATTGTCATTATTATTGTTTTGTTGTTGTTATATATACATTCAACAAATAATTGATTTTTTTTATTAAAATTATAAGAACCTAGGGAATGTTTATATTGTATGGTGAGTCACACAGTCAGCAAGATGTTTAGACTGGTTTTGGCATTTCTATGGAGTCTTCCTAGATAGGCTGACATTGTTGTTTGATGGTGCTAAGGGTATTGTTGCAGGATATAAACTGTTCTGAATAAATAGCAAATAACACTTAGACTTATATACCACCTCACAGTGCTTTACAGCCTTCTCTAATTGATTTACTGAGTCAGCATATTGCCCCTACAAATTTGGACCCTCAGTTTACTCACTTCAGAAAAATGGAAAGCTGAGTCAATCTCAAGCTAGTCTGGTTTGAATCCCTGGAGCGGACAGAGTTAGCTTGCAATACTGCATTCTAACCACTGCGCCACTATGGCTCCACCACATAAAAGTATGTTTTGCTAATGACTGTTGGTGATTTTGTCACTGATGGTCTTCTCTCCAGGGCTTTTAGTTCTGTTTTTGTTCAATCCACTACAGGTAGTCTTCAACTTACAACAATTCATTTGGTGATCTTTCAAATTACCAAGGCATTAAAAAAAGTGAACAATCTTCACACTTATAACCTTTACAACCACCCCAGCATCCCCATGGTCTCATGATCAAAGTTCAGATGTTTGGCCACTGACTCATATTTATGACAGTAGCATGGAATCATGTGATCACCTTTTTCAACCTTCTGACAAGCAAAGTCAATGGGGAAGCCAGATTCACTTAACAACCATGTTGTCAGAATCTAAAAGGACATTTTATTGGGGATTTCTGCTGAAGAATGTTGGTCATTGTCTACAGTAATATTAAGGGCCTTTTAGATTTGACACATTTTTTCTTATTCTACTGCAAAGTCGCTGAGAGGGCAAAGGGGAAGTTGGAAACAGCAATTCGGAATTGTTATCTTGTTTTCATTTTTTTAAGTCTGGTTTTCATGAGAACTTTCTCTGGACATTTCACACATGTGAGGAGAAGTGTCTTAAGGGGTCATCAGATCTCTTTTTGAAATGGTTGGAGAGAAATTAACATGTGATAATTAATGGGGTAGAACTTTCAGTTTTACTTGGGTGGAGAAAGCCCGGGAACTTTAGATTTGGGATTTCTCCAGTCCATACCAGAACAATGTCTTCAATAAAATCTTATTCCTTGGACTTTGTCTTTTTGGAGTTCTGATTCTGTTGCTGATGTTGTGTGGAACTCTGACACATGTTACTAAATTAACAACTGCAGTGAGTCACTTTACACCTGTGGCAAGAAAGGTGTAAAATGAGGCAAAACTCACTGAACAAATGTGTCCCTTAACAACAGAAATGTTGGGCTCAGTTGTGGTCATAAGTCGAGGATTACCTGTATTCTAGTAGTATCTAATGACAGGAATTTCCCAGTTGTTAATTATTTTAATATACACAAAAAATGTGAAATTACTGCTGCCAGTTCTTTAGCTGATTTTGACTTTCATATTTCATTTATTTTTATTTATTTATTAGAATTTGTCAAACAATAACAGTAAAAACTGATAAAAGAATAAGAAAAATAAGAAAACACAATGATAGGGATGATACACACATTTGTGCACTTATGCACACTCCCTCTACTGTCCACTTAAGTATGGTGTAAGGTCCATTGAAGTCAAAACTATGACAATTTGTAGCAGATACAACTGAATCAGGTAGAGTATTTCAGACTTTGACAACTCTATTATTAAGTCATATTTCTTACAGTCTAGTTTGGAACAATTTACATTAAGTTTAAAGCAGTTTTTAGCACATGTGTTATTGTGATTGAAATGGAAAAAGTCATTTATAGGTAGAATGTTACTGTGTATAGTTTTATATTTAATATCTAGATCTGATTGCAAGCAGCGCAGTTCTAAGCTGCCCAAACTGAGAATTTTGAGCCTAGTTGTGTAGGGAATTCTATTGTGTAAAGAAGTGTGAAAGACTTTTCTTGTGAAGTACTTCTGGACCCGCTCAATTGTACTAATATCAGATATATCGTAGGGATTCCAAACAGTTGAACAATACTCTAAGATTGGTCTAGCATAGGATTTATAGCTCTAATTAACAATACAATGTTTCCAGAAAAAAAACCTGTGCAAAATTAAATTAAAAACTCCTAATGTTTTTTTTGGCAATGCTCTTACAATGAGCTTTGGAACAGAGATCGTCAAAAATAAGCACACCTAGGTCCTTGACATAGTGACGGTCATTAGCTAGTTCATCACCACCTAGTTATACTTAATGTTCTGAGCATGTTTACCAATATATAAGACAGAACATTTGTTGATTGAAATTTGGAGTTGCCAAATGGATGACTATTCTAACACATAGTCAAAATTACTTTGCAAGACAACAGAGTTGAATAGACAAGTAGCATTGAATAATTTTATATCATCAGCACAGAGGATGTAATTGCTTTCGAGTTGATCACATAAATAGTTGATATAAATCAGAAATAGTGTGGGATCTAAAATGCTGCCTTGCGAAACACCAATGTTGGTGTATGTATGTATCATTTTTTTCCCCAAGAACTTACAAAAGTATAATGCATCAGCGTAGTATACAGTATATGTGTATCCAAGAAGTGTGACAATTTTTAATTGACATTTTTTTTGTCAATGTGCAGATTTTCTAAGATTTTTTCCAAGATTACCAAGATTTTTTGGTATGGCACCTAGTGTATCAATAATTACACCTAATTTATCTCCTAATTTTGATTTTCAGATCTTGTTACTTTGTGATCTTCTCCAATTCAAGGCAACACCAACTGCATGTGGTATAAAGTACTCAAATGAAGTGATCTTTTAATTATTGAGAGTCTATTTAAGTTGTGGCCTACTCCCAATTTCAAGATTTTTTTTTCTTTTTTGCAGACAAGATTTATATTTTTCTTTCTCATTCTCAGGATGGTTCAAGATCTCCTTAGAATTTATTTTGGCAGATTACTCTATTACACTGAGTTGCTAAGCAGTATTGACAATTTTTATTGTTGTTCTTATTGTTATGCACCTCTCCATCATTCTGTGGCGTGTCTGATTAACTATATAGTACAAATCTGTACTTCTTCCTTTGATCTGTAACTAAAACTCAGAGAAAAGTGGTTTACAGACTACTATAACAATAATTGCACAACAGAAGTATCAGCTTTTCCTGCTATTATTAAAATTTATACCTTATAAATTGAGCTGAAAATTCAAAGTGTGGAAATAAAAACAAAACAATTGAAAATCCCAAATACCGAGAATATCCTGTTTTTTCCCTCAGATGGAATCGAAAAAAGCATACATATAAATTTATCTGTGTAGTGGTACTGTTTAAAAGAGTTATATAATCCTGCATCACCATCCAAACAGATCTGTTCATGAATACAAACCTAGATATCATTTACATCAAAGAATAAAAAACATGCAAACATGTGTATTTTAATGAGTATAGACAATTTTTTAAATGTTCAGCAGAGCCCTTGGGTGCTGTTGTCCTCAAAGTATCAGGGTCAGGAGACTGTAAATTATTTCATCAAAAAGTAGAAAACAGTACTGAAATATACATTTTAGGGACATTTTAAAGAAAGTAACAAGAGTCAAATGGATGAGATAACTGTTAATTTAATATAAAGGAATGTGAGGTGAACAAATGAGCATGATAAAGAAATCAAAGTAGATGAGGGAAAAGACAAAGAAAAGCTGTGGAGAAAAAAAAATAGAAAAATAGAAAATGAGACAAATGGACCATGTAGTCAAAATTGAGAAGCATGGCAGTCAATAGATTCTACAGAGAATAAAAATAGTTAAGACTGTTGACACAGTGTCATGACTAAATTTACCATCTATTTTTTTTTTGAAGTTCAATTGATCTATGACAATGGATAAAGAGTGTTTATAATATATAAAATGAAAATAAATATTTGAAAGGGATAAGAAGAAAGGATGAGAAAGAAAAGCAATGATTTTGTGCAAAGGAACATGAAGGGGAAACAAAACCATCTGCAAAAAAAAAAAAAGAATCAGTATGTTGTTCATGGTCTGAGAGAAAGAAATATGTATGGAGACTCCTAGCTGTCTAAGATGATAGCTCTTCCCTTCCCTTGACTTCTGTACTCCTGCTTTATTCATGTTTACTTAACTATTCAAAATTAAATTAAAAAGTTATGTGTCTGCTGAAATGCAAGCCAGACATTGCTCCCAGTTGTGATAAAATGCCTCCAAATAATCCTTCTATTTCATAATTGCTGCTTTGGATTTACGTTAATGTGCTGTCATGAGAACCCAGGCTTAAATGCTAACACTCAGTAGAAAAGAGGAACAATAACATGGAATCAAAAGGCCATCACTTTCAAATATTGAAGACTGAAAACAAGTTGACATGAGACAGGGAATAGTAAGACCACTTTTCAAATTCACAATACCAGGAATATTAGATTTGTTTTTTGTTTTTTTTAGTAGACGAATTGTGCTTCCCCTTGTCTTCCTTTCTATTGCTAGGAGCCTGCCTGGGGCCTGAATTATTTAGCCTGTTCTGAGACAAAAAAATTGGCCTGCCAAATTAAGAAAAAGGAATATGAAAAATAAAAGAAAGGTAGAGACATCAGACAAAACAAAAATCATATTAGTAAGCATACTAATCTTCCGGAAATAACACATAGATTGAGGCTATAGAATGAGTTTCTTAAAAATTGTCATCCACTTGTATTTTTTTAAAAAGGTAACAGAGGAAGAAAATTATTAAAGATATTCATGAGACAAATAATCAGAGTGACACCAATAATAATAAGAGCTGAACATCCTTCCGAAATATCTTTAATTATCACTAGGTATATTACTATTGGCATATTACATCATTTTAATCTTCCCCTTACCCACTTCTCTAATCATAAATGCTACTTCTTGCTGAAATCCCAAAATGACAGTCCCTATCCCAATTTGTCTTACATCTGAAGAATACATTATCTCTACTTAGCAATTAAAAATATGGATGATAATATAAAGCATTGTAGTTTGTTGGAAAGAAAAATAGAAAGAATGCTATTTGCTATCACAGTAGTTTTCTTGTTTATTCATATTTATTTATTTCATCAATTTGAGGCTGCCTGATTGTCTGACTCCACCTGATTCTGTGCAACTTGCAGAATGTACAACATAAAAACAATGAAAGGCAATAAATTAAACCAGAACAAATAACAGATTAATGTCAAGATGGGATGTGTATGAAGATTCTTGATCATCCAAGTCATGGTTGTCCCAAAGGTGCTTTTTCAAAAGGCAACTAGATTTTCTTTATTTTTTTCTTGAAGATGTTTTGCTTCTCATCCAAGAAGCTTTTTCAGTTCTGCTTAAATTATTCTAAAGAAGAACTGAAGATGAACTGAACTGAAGATTTTTTGGATGAGAAGTGAAACATCTTCAACGAAAAACAAAGTAAATTCAAAAAAGCACCTTTGATTCAAGATGGGATCCATTTTCAACACATTGAAAAATAACACTTCATAAACATGAGAGTCCCATCCAATATATTTCAATGCCTGGGAGAACAACCACATTTTCAAAATCTTCTAGAACTTTTTTTCTTCTTTTCAACAAAACTGGATGATCACTTGAATATGAGCCAACATGTGCAGCAGCCGCCAAATAAGCTAATACAATCCAGGACTGTATAAACAAAGGCATAGAATCAAGATTATTCTATATTAGTACCGCTTTATAAAACCCTAGTAAGACAACTCCTGAAACATTGCAACCAATTTTGGTTACTGCACTACAAAAAAGATGTTGAGACTTTTGAAAAAGTTCTCAGAAAAGCAACTAAGATGATCAAAGACCTGGAGACTAAAACATATGAAGAATGACAGCAGGCTTTGAGTTTGGCTAGCCTAAAGAAAAGAAAAATTAGGGGTGAATGATATCAGTATTCCAGTACTTGAAGGGATGCCACAAAGAAGAGAGTGTAAAATTAATATCCAAAGCATTGGAGGGCAGGACAAGAAACAATGGTTCAAAACTAATGAAAGAGAGAAGCAAACTGGAATTAAGGAGAAACTTCCTAACAGTGAGAATAATTAACCAGTGGAACAGCTTGCTTCCAGAAATTGTGGATGCTCCATCCCTGGATGTTTTTTAAAAGAGTCTAGACCAGTGGTTCCCAAACTTTTTCAGTCCACCGCCTCCTTGGTGCTACAAACTCATCCTCAGTGCCAGCCACCCCCACCCCCTCTAAATAGAATTTTTCAGAATTTTTCTTCTACAGGTTCTGTGGGCATGGCTTGGTGGGTGGGTGTGGCTTGGTGGTCATGTGATTGGCTGGGCATGGCCAACTTGACATCAGGGAGAGGGAGGAGAATGTGAATGAGATATAGTTGGATGAATGGTGGATGGATGGATGGATGGATGGATACATACATGCATGCATGCATGCATATATACGTGGAGGAAGGGAGAGAGAGGAAAAATGGAGAGGAAGGAAGGACCACAAACCCTGGCTTTCAGAAGATTTTTTGAATAGCACAGCAATCTAGGGCCCTTACAGCCCTAGATTGCTGTGCTGTTTCAAAAAGTCTTCTGAAGCCAATGCTTGTGGTCTTCCTCTCCATGTTTCTCTCTCTCCCTTCCTCCATGTATCTTATTTATCTATCTATCCATCCAACTATATCTCATTCACTTTCTCTTCCCTCCTACCCTTTCTCTTCCTTCCTCTTTTT